>CM076407.1:11767525-11899921 GCA_038363315.1 Mugilogobius chulae
CGATTTTAACCTATGGTTTAATCCATAACTTTTACAATGACTTTCCCCAAAAACCACATCTTTAACATTTCCATCGATCTGTTATTCACAGCACATATCGAAAAGCAATATTTGGTTCTTCAATTAGAGGCTGGCAATTAATGAGGGAAATTCAAATCGAAATGTCAATTATTGGTCCTCATGCTTTGAATCAAACAAACAATCTTTTTTTCTTTTTTCAGTAAAGAAATGTTGCTAGTTGACAATCTTTGAGGCAGAATGACTTGAGTTACAATTAAAAAATCTATTAAATGAGAGCATATTCAAAGTTTTGTTCATGTTCATCAAAGCCATGTTTCTTTGTTTGTGAATATGAGGAAAAGAATTGTGATTATATTTTTTTCCCAGATCGCCCAGGCCCTAATTTTCAGTAACTAGTTTATTTAATAGTTCCATTTTTTTTTTTTTTTTTTTTTTTTTTTTTTTTTTTAAGCAAATGAGGAAAGGATGCAAAATGTTCTGTTGCCAAATCTATACATCCTTCCATTTTTTGACTTAAAATCATGTCTATAATTTTCCCAACTTTTCCAAAACCATAGAATTCCAAAACTTTTCCAGGGCCTGGAAGTTAGATTTTAATTGTCCATGACTTTTCCAGTTTTCCATGAACTGTACGAACCCTGTATTATTATTTATTATTATAAATTGTCCCCTGTCTCCCTATACTTTCAGTTCAGCATGTACTTGTTCTATATTCCAGATTATATTCTAGACTGTTCACCATTGTATATAACCCTAACCCTAACATATCAAGGAAACTGAACACTAAAACATCACTAAAAAAAAAAAAACCTCAAAATGACTCTCATCAATAAAACCAAACACACCACAGAACTGGTCGAACCTTGTGTAAATATCAAACAACATTCAAGTCTAGTTTTCTCCTTTGTTGTGTCGTGTTTATCTCTCTCGCACTGTAATGACTCCGCTGATCTGATCCTGCCAATGAGTGAAATCCCTGTAAGTACACTAATAACCGCGCCTCGTTACCACTACAAAGCCGTCGCGGTTCTCCCGGTCTGATCACATCACAGCTCCTTCTTCACCTGAGGCTCATCCAGACCCGGGGACAGCGCGCACACAATGGCCCAGACAGCGCGGAGCCAAGGCCGGAGAGGACCCCCCGCGGCACAAGTGTAAACTCATCACTGAGCGACTTAATTAGGACTAATTGTTGTCCGTGATCTGCGCGTTAAGATGCGTTTGAAGTGCGCGAGGAGGAGGAGGAGGGGACACTTGAAAGACGCTCCAGTTTACGCACAGTTCGTCTGCGCGCTGTGATCCTGGTTAATCTGGATTGAGTTTGGGTATGATCCGCGCAGACAGTGGGATTAAACAGCTCTACATACAATGCGAAGAGATAAATAGGTGTTAATGTTACGAAGTTTATCCTCGTTCACGGTCACGTGGTGGTCCAGGAGCGCAGTGAATGGTCTGATTATGAGGCAATAACGCGTCGTGGTGTGCGTAATTGCGCCTGTCTCCGTCGATTGTGTTTTTTGGCGGCTGCGTGGGGAAGTTTAGGCTCATGCTAATGTGGATTCATTCATCTGAAAAGACCGGTCTCTTCTGTTCTTTCAGTCCGTAGGTGTGGCTCGTATTTCTGAAGCTTTTGTGGAGACACAACATAAATGTCCTTTAAGCAGTATTTCTCAACCTGTTCTGAGTCATTACACATTTTTGAGCTTGCATTTTTTTTTCGTGACACATCATCTATTGAAGTATGGCCAAATCAAGCTATTTTAAAACACAATTTTGTTTTCTGTTAAAAAAAAAAAAAATGTCCATGACACGTTTAAGGAGGAACTAAGCAATATTTATGGTTGAGTTGTTGCTTGATTTTTTATTGCTGTACAAAAATAAAATAAAATAAAACACATTTTATTTCTAAATCTACAAAGCCAGAGTAACAAGTAAAATATGAGAACCTTGCTCACAATAAAATAGCATTTTCCCCTAAATAATGATATAAATAAACAAACACGTGTTTTTTGTTTTTTGCTCTTCTGAAATAGAATCTGTCGATCATTTATTCTGGTATTGTCCTGTGTGTCTGCCTTTTGGACAAAGGTCCAGAAAATGATAAATATGATGAACCTGCACTGTCATTTAGATCTCCCATCAGTCTTATTGGGTTATACTGGGAATATCTGAAACAAAACAACAATAAATTTAATCATTATTTTAGGGAAAAAAAAAAATTTTCAGGCGAAAATTGTGAAGACCTAAATATTGTTTCCTTTTGAATTTTGTAAAATCATATTATGTGCTTGAAGAATATTTAGTTAATTCAGGAAAGAAATGGAAATTTATCACAAGCGATGGGAGAGAGTTATTAATTTTTGCCATGGGGATAAAATAGAACACAATTATTAAAAATATATATTTTGTTGTTGTTGTTATTTTTTATTCTTGATGTAATTATGACAGGAGCTGCCTATGTATACTACATGAAGTATACTTTTTTATTTACATAATTATGTACGCTTTGAATTTTGCCTGTTTTTCTTTATATATAGGCAATTCCCAAATGGGATGCCGAAGGGCTGTGTGCGTGAGTGTGAGGTATGTGTGTGTCCAAATTATTATTATTATTAATATTATTATTAATAATTTTCTTTTTATCAACTTTTATTTTGGTTATTTTCTTTTGTTTGTTTGTCTGTCCTGTTTATTTTTGTTGTTGTTTTGTCACTGTTTTGTTTTTTAAAGAAAAAAAAAAAAAAAAAAACATGTTAAATGTGCTTAATGTCTTATCTTGGAACTTTCCAGTCAATGTAAATGGAACTCATAATGACTGAACTTTTTTAAAAGTTACACAAAACATCTTTATATTATTCTTTAAACTGATTGGCTTTGCTTTCATTGTTGAAGTAAAAAGTGGTTCTAATCATTACCAAAATGTACAACAATTAATTAAATCTAAATAAGGTTATTTCACAGATTAATTGTTGAAAACGTGACACATTTTTCAAGGTACACCCAGCAGTGTCTCAAGGCACACTGAAAAACTCACTGAATATTGGAAGCAGTTGCATATACCATACTCCACACATCTCCGCTCTCAGACTTCCTGCTAGACTGGGCTGAAATAGCAAAAAAAGTACAGTTTTTAATGTCAAATTTGAGCTATTGTCTATCATAGTTGAAATACCAAACATTTTGATGTCTTTAAACCTGAAACAAAAGTTGAATGCCTTATTAAAGTGTGGTGGCTTATAACAATTTGTTCGAATGCAACATTTTGAATGATTCACTTCACAGCCGTGGATCAAAGGGCCGTGCTCCATAGGTTTCCATAAAACTTATGTCACAGCGACACAGAAACACTATGTAGGATTGATTATTTAAAAGTGCACTGTGTAACGTTCTGGAGGAGAAATTTACTAGAATTTAAAAGTTGCAACCATACTTTTGGAGTGATCTGATTGGGTCTTACACATTTTATGCCATAATGTAAAAAATACAGCAACTGTAGCTACTTTTCCATAGAAACAAACATGAGCTTGAGCCTCCTCCAAGCCAAATAACTGTCTATTTTTGGCCATGCAAGGCCTGCTCAAAGCAAAGAAGCAGAATTGTATTTATTAAGCCAGATCAAGCCTGAATATCCTCAATCAGTGAACATAATTGTGTGTATTATTTGCTGGTGAAATTTGAAGTTTGAACTTGTTTAGGTTTGGTTTGATTCTGTCTAGTCCAGTCTGTCTGTTTTGGCTCTTATTTAGTTTATGCTCTGCTGGTAAAGACTTGTGTATTTTGTTTTTCTCACAAACCTAATGTAGCAGTTATTTTGCAATTTGTGCCATTTCACTAAACATTGCACAAAAATGTCTTAAGGCGCATAAATACACAACAACATACTCATTTTGTTAAATGAATGTTTAGGGTTGTTAAAAATATTCAAAGTGTGTGATGTGATGCTCATTCTGCTCTACTTCCTGTTGTTAACATGTTCTGGATTCATGTACAAATTACAATTGTCATTTATATTTTCTACTAGCAGGTTCGTACAGATTGTATTTTATGATTTTCCATGACTTTTCCCAAACAGTTGTCAACACTTCCACGACCTATCACATGACCTATTCACACATCAATTAAATATTTGTTTTCATTAACTTAAGTCCTAAATATATTAATTTCACAGATTTATAGACTTACATAACAAATGAAAAATGATTTAAACATGATTCAGTTACAATATAGCCCAATTAGCCTACAACAGGAACTCTATTTAGTTTTTGCTTTTTCTATGTCCTAGCCAAACAAGAGTGTTAACTGTGTTGAAGCAAATTATCCCAACTCGGAATATTGTTCAGGGCTCCAGACTAACTTTTTTGGGAACCATCACAAATTTCTTCTCACATAAACGGCTAGATTATTAAAAATAAAAATATAGATGTAAGATATGTCATTTGTGATGTAATTTCAGAGCTTTCCTTTTAATACAGCTACAGATTACAGAATCCTTCTAAATAAGGCTTTAATTCATTATTCTTTTGTCCATGTTGACATGCTCAGATGAGTCGCACGAAGCCGTTTGAAAACTCGGACAAAAGTTTTGATAGAAGCATCGCATCGGACTAGCGGTGCCGCATGTGCTCGCGCGTAATGCCTTTTCTTTAAAAAAAAAAAACTTGAGTGTGAACAAAATTACATTAGATGAATCCCGGATAATTATTCCCGCGGATCACAGATGTGGAGCACTTTGGGCTAAAGAACAGACAGGAGTGGACAGGACACGCACATCAGCTGCACTAGCATCAGCCTCCTGCTTCCACTCCGCTGAGAAGATGCAGCAGGCTGAAATGAGCGAGGCTTTTCGGGGGACGGCGTCAGTCTTGAACCCCGTTTGTTGTCATTTTCCAAAACTTTTCCAAACCCTGTAAAATTCCAAAACTTTTCCAGGGCCTGGAAAGTAGATTTTAATTTTCCATGACTTTTCCAGGTTTTCCATGACTGTACGAACCCTGTACTAGTGTTTTTCTACTAAACTTACTGAAGTTTTTGGAAACCTGCCATATGCACTGTGGCTCAGATGCCTATTTGGTTTTGATCCGGCCTCCTGCCCATTTAAAATAATTGGGTTACAAACACTTACAGGTTTAAAGGTGCACTGTGCAATGTTCTGGAGGTGAAAAAGTCAATTAAACTGTGCACCTTGAATGCTGGGTTACTGCCTTAGACCTGAATACATCCATTGCTTTACATCTAGACCTGGTGGGTTAGTCCTGGCTCTATCCTATTTATTCTGGTTTAATTCTTGTTCAAGTCTGGTAAAAGCAATACAAATCTATTATTATCATTACCAAACAGCACAAAGAAAAGAGTTTACTTGAAATGCAGTGTAATCCAATGTGGTATCATTACTATAATTTGGATTTTTAAGTCATTTTCAACCTTTCTTCATAAACCAGTTATTTATTGATGTTTATGTTCATAGTAAAACATAGAAATTGTAAAACCTTGCTTTAAACATTTATTTGATTGTCATAAAAATGTGTTTATAACAAATTACAATCACATAGGCCAACGACGAAGATACATTTTAGAACATTAGCTTTATTCAGTATAAATAGACTCTACAACTCTCTGTATGTACAAATATCTTAAATACACTTCTATATTGCACAGTCAAGTTAAGTGTCTCTTTGGGAAAATGTTCTGTATTTGTAAAGTTCAGTAGAAATGTGGATGCTGGATCATGATTGGCTGTTGCTGTTGCTGGTGATGCTGGGGTGGTGATAGTGGTGGTGATGAGGGTGGTGGGGCATTTGGGGGACTGGCAGAGGGTAGAAGCCCGGAGCAGGACCATGCTGGGCGGGTGAGGGTAGTAGTTAGGCCTCTGGTAGGGCAGCGCCGGGGGGAAACCGTGGAGCAGCATGGGTGGGACCTGAGGGGTGAGGAAGTCCTGGACCTCCCGTTTGAGCTTCATACGCCTGTTCTGGAACCAAGTCCTCACCTGGAAGAACGAGAAAAGACATTAACATTAAAAAACAAACATAAAGAAAATTCAAACTAAGTAGCACCAAATGTTTTATCAAAGACCGACTGACATCAGATCTAAATGGATTAAAAATAACCAATAACATTGAGTTTTCAGTGTAAGAATAATTTTGTGTTGTCTCAATAATAAATAGTAGAAGTCTTCAAAGTAGTCATCTGGACAGTGTTTCCGAAGATCAAGACGTTTTGACACTTCATCCGAAAGTCATTTTCAATTGATTGAAAATGACTTTCGGGTGAGTCGAAGCGTCTTGATCTTCGGAAACACTGTCCAGATGACTACTTTGAAGACTTCTACTATGGATCACTCCTGGATGAATGAGGGACTACACCGTCTCTCAATAATAAAGTGAGAATGTGACTATATTTTAATATTTATTCATTGCATTAGTTAAGATACTGCTGTTATACTTTGGTTCATCAACCTTTTGTTGTATTATGTATAATGATAATAAAGCAATCTATTTGAATTTGAGCTATAGTCTGTAATACAGAGGTGTTCCCTCAAAAAAAAAAATAAAATAGGAACATTTAAAGCAAGTTAAATTGAACTACAGACATTCATTTAGGTTTAAATGACAAATGTATGAAGCACAATGCTTGAAATTGGCTTAAAAAGGTCGATTTTTAAAATGATGTGCAATATGCATGACATATTTTGGGTTGTGCCTATTCTTCAGCAGATCTGAGGGCCAGTGAAAAGTGGTCTGAGGGGCACAATTGGCCCCCGAGCCACAGTTTGGACATGCCTTCTTCAATTTATATAAATATATTATGGGAACTACATTGACTTTTTGTCCAGTAAAAACAAAACATATACTTGCCTATACTCAATTTATTAGATTTAGGAATATTTGTAATATCTGAAGTTAATCCAGTTTCTACATTGAAAACACACTTTGCTTTACTTCATTTTTGCCAGTCTTAATTAATGCATTCATAAGGTTTCAGTCTTTACACTTCAAACGGCCTATAAACCCGTGCGTAAAACGTGCGTAAAAGCTCTCCAAACGTCCCTAACTGTGACATTTACCTGAGTCTCTGTGAGGTTAAGCTTCTGAGCCGTCTTGACTCGCTCCCCCGCGTCCAGATACTTGTGCTTGAGGAAGATTTTCTCCAGTTTGTTGATCTGATCCGGGGTGAACTTCGTGCGTACGCGGCGCTGGTTCTGTGCGTCTTTCTCCGCCTCGCTGACATCATCTGAGGCTGAACACTCGGATGAGGCCGCCTCGCTTTCGTAGCCGGAGGAATACTCGCTCGTTTCTGAAACTATAAGAAGAAACGCAGGTTAAAACCTTGGAAATTGTGAAGAAATGTGAGATGGACTCGCTGACGAAACAAATGAAAAACTTTAACTTACTTGGTGAGGCGCAGGATGAACGAGGAGAGCTGAAAACAGTCTCTGCGTCGATACTTTTGGTACTTTTGGGTTTAGGCTGGAGGTATCCTTTCCCGTACGATGGAGCAGAAGGTTGCACCATGCAGGGAACGTGAGGTTTAAAAGTTTTATCCAGTTCGCTTTCTTCAGTCCGAGCCTCGTTGCTTTTGTTGCTGCTGCTGCTATCAGAGTGGCTTTGAGCGAGCCAGTCCACAGAAAGAATTTGACCATGTTTGCGAGAGTAAGTCCAAGTCTGGAGTGAAGTGTCGTCCTCCTCCGGGCCTCTGCGGGTTTTTATACCATCCCGGGAGTCTCCGCCAACAGCCTCGTTTGCATATGTAAAGGGCGCGCTTGTTAACGCCTGATCGATCCCCATGAGTAGGTCTTAATGGCTCGTTATTGATGTCTTTACATATCCTGTGAGTGTGTGAAGAGCCTGGCGCCAGTGAGTCTGTGAGAACCGTCCTGAGCTCATACATGTCTGCGCCGAGAGGAGACGAGCTGCTGCAGATGTGGTGGCGCTTTCATCTGGACGCAGCAGCGGCAGCCACAGGTGTCACGGAGAAGCGGGACGGGAGTTTCGACAAGTTATTATCATTTAAGACTTACAAATGTTGAAAAAGAAAATCTGCAAATTAACAAGCACATGTTGTCTGTTCTTAAAACAGGACTTTTTTTCAATTTACAGTAATTATTGACTAGATGGAACTCAAAACAAGAATATATACAGTATATACGATCTCAAAGACACTGTTAATATTAGTTTGAGTCTGGATAGTCCTGGTTTAGTCCTAGACCAGTTTCAGTCCAGGTCTAGTCCCACTTTTAGTCCTGACAGTCCAGGTTAGTGTTCTTTTAGTCCTGGTCCAGTCCTGGTTTGTCCACTTTAAATCATGACAGTTCCGATTAGTGTAGTCTTAGTCCTGGTCTAGTCCACTTTTAGTCCTGACTGTCCTGGTTATTAAAGTTTTAGTCTAGTCCTGGTTTAGTCCACTTTGAGTCCTGATAGTCCTGATTATTAAAGTTTTAGTCTAGTTCTGGTTTAGTCCACTTTTAGTCCTGACTGTCCTGATTATTAAAGCTTTAGTCTAGTCCTGGTTTAGTCCACTTTGAGTCCTGATAGTCCTGGTTAGCGAAGTTTTAGTTCTGGTCTAGTCCTGGTTTATTTGTGGTCTGTGGTCTAGTCTTAGTTTAGTCCAGTTTTGTGTAGCCCTGGTCCAAAAAGTAAATATGTTTAATTCATTTATAGAAAAAGAAATTATATTCATATTTTCTTTTCTTTTTTGGCTCAACTATATTTTTAAGATTCCTGATGATTTTCCACACTATGAACACAACTTAGATTGTAAACCTTTCTTCATAAATCCTTTGACACATGATAAATCGACATGTATTAAAAAAAAAATGAATAGACATTTTGTGATGAGGTTACGTTTGTTAATTTATCAAGAAAACATGAACCTAAAACTTATTGGACACACTGGAAACTTCAAAATGAAAACATTTAATGAATTAAAATGAATTGGTTTATTTTCACAACTTTTAGGCAAACTACAATACAAAACTCTCCAATGTGACCAATGAAACCAGACTGCTTGGCTATAATCATTCAGATGAAAGTGTAATTTAGAGAAGACACCATGCAACCAATAAGTTGGTTTCTGTCATTATTTTAGTATTGTGTTGAAACTGTATTTATCTATAGGCTATATTTAAATAAAAATAAAATACCTGTAATTATGGAAGCAAGTCAGAAAACGCAGATGCTTCATTGATAGCCAGCATTAAATACATTTGAAATCTGTATGTAAAGGAAACCCTAAATAAAGTCATGACGCACGTGACCACTCAGTGATAAGTCAATTACGCACGCACATGACGCTGTGATGGTATTTTGTAAACTTAAATCTACAGTCACATTATAAAGTGGAGAATAGCCTACTGTATGTGGGCGCAGGTACAGTCCTGGGCCGGATCCCCGGGGAGCACTGGCGCCAGTTGCTCCAGAGGCAGCGTTTGGCACTGCGCTTCAAACATCCCAGATCAAAGGTATTACAGGAGCGACACAATTACGGCTGATTGTCGAGCTGTTCAAATGTAAATCTGTTAAAACAAGCTGCGAGCGGAGCTGTGAAAAGTCTCAGTGAGCAAACACACCCGAGAAAAGACCCACATAATCCTCAAATGGACTGAAAGTCTGTCACACCCGAGCCATCCGGGTGTCAGGGGCTAATAAATCATTAATATCTTTTTTGTTAACACGGAGAAGGGGGGCTCTGGAGGGCCAGGTAAGCGCAGACAGACACGGCTCCTCCCGCCAATGAGAGCTCCCAGCATGCAGCGGAGCCAGGACAATGGCGCTAAACTGATCGTTTAGTTCGAGGACAATGCAGATAAGAGCAGAGCCGGGCCTGTGTCCTTATCGCTGGAGCGGCTCTGTGGAGGCCGGAGCCCTGCAGCCTCTGCACATTTATCTGTGAGGCTTTGAAGCGGCTCTGATCCTGTTTGATAAACAATACCAAACGCCAGGGAAGTGTCTTCACACTGCGACCATTTCCTCTGCGCAATTCTGTCTGCGCCACGGAAGCGCCACTGGATTCAGATTTGTAACGCAGCACGGCAGATGTAGTGAGAGTGAGACCACAGTGGAATAACACTCATTTAGCTCGTTTAATTGGTCTCAGCTCTATAATAGGCTGATGATATCTTTTATGAACAGCATCAATTGAAACATCGTTTAGGATAAAGAGTAAAATCACCAAATGCTCAATGTAATCCTATTGTGACATGATAATGCTGTAAAGAACATTATTTTGTCTGAAAATATTCTGGGTCACACCTGAAACAAAAATACTGTCAAATTAGAGGCACGTGCTCTACTCAGTTTTAGTTCATGTCAAACTTTATGCTGACTTGTCTACATTGTAAACCTCCTCACCAATGAGTTTAGAAGTGCTTTTCGCAATCCTCTAGATTTGGATGGGAAACTGCTAAATGATTTGTATTGTGTTTATGTGTATTTAATCTTGCAAATGTTGTTCATATAAATTTTAATCTGACATTTTCTTTTTTTTTTTTACAAGACACACCTAAGCTCTTACAGTATGTACCCCTGAGTCAATGTCACAGGAACATACTTTAATGTCAAGCAGTTAAAGGAGATCTTTTGTTTTATTTATTTATTTTCCTATGTATTTAGGAATAAACTATTATATATGTAGTTCAGAATTTGTATTTGTTTTTTGCAAAACACAAAATTGATATAAAATAACTTGGTTCACTGACTTTCTGTGCAAAACTGCAGAACCGATAAGTTCTTTATAGTGATGAGTCCCACCTCTTCATTGTAAGATTTTCATTGTAAGAATCTGATGAATAATCACAATTAAAAAAACACAAGTGGGCGGGGATAGGTGGTAGGTGAGGACAGGGCTTTTCTGAGCTGCAGGACAATACAAGATTACTCAAACATACAGAAATCATTCTTCTATAAAACTTTGAGCAAACTAATGATGAGAGAAGGTTGGGGGTTGAATGATGGATGGACATGTTTCTGCTGCGTTTGATTCTGTTTTTGAAAGAAGAGCAGCGAGCAAAGTCACACTGTTTTATCCTGTGTGGACATTGGATACACCATTATGATTCGTTGCTGTGATTGGTTCAGCACAAATAAGGTCGGCCATACAGCTCAATCTTTTCCAAAATGCTTTCAGCGAGTCAAGTTCCAGATGGAGACTGTGGAAGAATGTCCATCGGTGTGAGCCAGGTTATTTGAAAACATAGCTGGGGTAAAATAGTATAACCAATAAAACCTTCAACCTAATCTATTATTCACCACAAAACACGTGTCTCTTTCACACAATGTAATGAATTATTGTGTATTGTATTGCATTTTGACCCCAAAAAACAATCATTTCATTGCGTCATGAAAGACATTCATATTGACAAACTAACAAGCACTTTTAAAGCTTGTGCTGCAGCCAAAGTCGCAGAACAAGAATTAAACTTAAAGACATGTTAACCTCCTGAGACCTGGCACACATTTTGGGGTGTCTATACCACAATACACATTTTTTCTCTATAAGGTCCTGGTGTCCACATAAGAGGTCATTATACTGCCACTTAGTGGTGACAGGAGTGCATAACACATTATAATTTAGATTCAAGATGGCTGCCAACACACCTGAATGTTTAGTTGTGAACTCTAGGTTCAAATCTTGCCAAGGTAAAAAAAAAATAAATTAACTTTTATGGCAAATTCTTGTTCAGATGTGTATATAAGTGTTCAGTGTCTACAATGGAAGTTGATTTTTAGAAAACTTTAACAACACCAACAATCTAGCATTCTCTTAAACATGCAGTCCACAAATGTGGACAGTGGGAGTTAGATTTGGTGAAAAGGAAAAATGGTTACACAAATATGTAGAAATTAAATTGTATTTTGGCATGGTTATGGTAGAAAACAATTACTTATTGAAGTACGAACCAATAAAGGATGTGTTCTAAACAAATACGGATACATTTTAGGTGTGTTTTTTCCTCATAGAGTAGGGTTAGGGTTTTTTTTTTTAATCCTTAATTTAGAATAGTTTGCAATTTATTCAGAATGTTTTTTTACAGTGTTAAAAGCATATGTCTTCATGCACTTTCTAGCAACACCTCAAATGAGGCACACTCTTCCGAGTGACACAAATGCTGTTTCTCATTTTATTTTTACACTCAGGACATTTTATTGAGTTCAGGCACTTAAAAAATGTTTTTTCAAAAATTATTCAATTATGATTTTATAGTGTTTTATCAAAAAATATTAAAATATAGAACGAATGTCCACATATGTGGACAGCATTTTTCTCAAAAACTGCAAAATGTAAAAAGGTAATTTTTTGTTTTTACACTCATCAGGTTCCAATCACCCCAAATAACAAAGATAAATTATAAATAAAGCATGCCATGCAAGAGTTCGGGTCTCAGGAGGATAATGATAAAATCAAAGCTGCAGACTTCGAACTGAAGAGAGATAAAAAAAAGTCTTAATGTTTCTCTTCAAACCAACTCAGACTCAGCTGATAACTGTGAGTGCAGCTCCACAGAGGAAAAGCCCAAAACACTATTAGATATCTGCCAAGAAGATACTGAGGTTGATAGCCGTTATGTTTTAAAACATCTAAATATCTGCCCCAAATTATTGTCTGGCCCATATATCGGTCTATCTCTACTTTTGACCAAAACTCATTTTGAATAAAACCTGTTTTTGTCATTTCAATTATTGCATTGAAGCAATAATACAAATCTGTGTTTTTACTTTGAGTAAGCTTGCATGACCACAAAATGGACTGTTTTTTGGCCTCCTCTTGCATGTTTCCATGCAAAAATTGTTCCTTAGCTGTGTTTTTCACATTATTGCTAGAATGTCCCAAAGTATGTTTTTCTAATTTTACAGAATTGTGTATTGACTTTTCATCTCCAGAATGTTAACAGTGAGTGCACCTGTAAAAAATGATTCCCATACTTGAATTTAACTTGTCATTTTTCAACACAATCACTGCTCAACATATATTCTTTCCCCTTGCGATTTTAAATGTAAAAAACTGTACATTTATAACCCAGATTCACTCCACAATCGCACATCACACTCCCCAAGTATGGACACAGAATAATGGGCTCTGGCAAGACGTGGGCTTACAAAATCTCATTTATTTGGCTAAATTAAGCAAATCTTCATAGCAAGTCACATTTCATCTCCACGGTGCGTCTCACAGCGGACAGCCGTGGAGGAAAGCGAGAGCGCGGCGTAGAAAAATAGACGGCGGCTTGAGCATCGTTTCTCAAATAACATTTTACACATTGTCATCTCATTATGTTATAACAGTTTTCCTATAATGGCGAGCTCGGGCCTTGGCACAATGGACTCGTCACTGTGGCCGATTGATAACAAATGCAATTACTTCACATTGTGCTCTAAAATGAAATCATTATAAGATATCAATTTCGCAGTCTGGCAATGGATCAGATTGGAGCGATGGAAAAACAACAACAACAACAACAGCTGTGCCTCAAATTGAGCTAAACAATGAACCGTAAAGTGTTGGAATAAATTGCCGGTCCGATCTGTCCGGGCTGTGATGATGGCGTAAGGCGGCTGCTGTAGCATTGCTCTGTCTGCGGTCAGAAAAAGTCCACGGTTGTGCATGCAGGACCAGAGCATGCATGTGTGTGTTTGTGTGGACAGGAGGCTAAACTTACATCATTACACGAGCAAGAGGAATTAAAGAAAAGTCTGTAGTCAAGGGAGTTTTGTTTACTGGAATCAATACGGGACAAGGCTGGGGATTAAGTAAGAGTTTAGGAATCACTTCTTAAGAGAAATAAACAGTTCATTCAGAGCAGAAGTCTTGCCTCGTGGTTTCTTGAGATTGCAGTGCTGATTTAACCTGGATGTGTTGTAAAAGTTGACTGTCATGATGAAAGTTGAAGGTGATTGGTTGAAGAGTAATATGTCATTATACAGAGAACTACATTTTAGCTAAATCCAGTCGAAAGAACAAATTCTTTATAATCCACACGCTTAAAACAGTTTCTATGTGCATGTTTTTCAAAAGATATAATAGTCATGTTTTTCTGTTTAAATAGTACATTTAGTACAATAGTACATCTTTTGGTGGTGCCACGTTTGTTTTGGACCTTTGGCTTCTTCCCACATTACAATGCTATGCTGCGATTGGTCAGCCAGTGTGTTGTGATCTGCCTTAACTGCTTATGATTCACGGATGTCTCAAAATGTAAATGGCCTCAGATGGATTCTGTAATTGCACAAAGACTGATTAACTATACTGTCAAAGGTTTGTACATTTTACACCAGTGCTTCTCAACCTTTTTCAGTTGAACCTCCATAAGAACAAATGCACATGTAGATGACCCACAAACACAAAACTGTAGGTCGCCTACAAAGTGACAAATTCATTTGTAGTCTTATGTTTGATTTTATTTTTTAGACATGCAATTTGATAATTTCATCTGGCAGGCCGCAGCAAATATGAATCGACATTAATCCATAGATTTGAAGTATCAAGTCTTGTTTAAAGTCTTAACCTGGTCAGCCAGATGTATAATCTTCTGATATTTGTGAATTCACAAGCCCAAGATTATCCATCTGGCCTCCCAGCAGCCCGATTGGTTTGAAATCTGACCCAGCAGGTTAACGGCCCAATCACATTGCAGCGGGGGGGAGGGGAGGGGGGTGGTTGATTCTGTTTTGAGCAGAAATACAGAGTATTTTCTTTTTGAAAGAAGAGCAGAGAGGTGTGTGTGACACTTCAATGTACCACACATACAGTACATTGGATACACCATCACAATTCGCTGCTGATTGGGTAATCGAGGGTAGGCTGCAAACCCAATCAGCTCGATGTTATTCATTAAACGTTTCACCTTTTCCCAAATACTTTCAGTGAGTGAAGTTCCAGATGGATACTGTGGAAGAACTCAAATCGGAGTTTAACACAGATCCATCTGGCGTGAACCAGGTTAGCACTGTGTAACTTTTTGACCAAAAAATAGACTTGAATAAAGCCTGATTTTGTCATGTAGATGTCTGTTGCACTAAATACATAATAAAAAGCTGGGACATTAGTTTAAGCCACAAAATGGAAGTTTTGAGCAGCCAAAGGTTCTCCTCTATGTTTCAATGAAAAAAATGTACTTTTAGCAATAGGCTTTAACTTTATAGTGTGTTTTTACCTTTCTATTTCTACTGAATTGTGTAGTTGATTTTTCAGGTCCCAAAAAAAGATGCACCTTTAAGATCTTAATCTTAAATTTCACATATTATCAAGAGACTCCCAAAAATCATTCAGCAACCCCCATGAGGGTCCAGACTGCCAGGTTGAGAAGTACTGCCCTAGACAAATGAATTAAAACGTGTGAAAAAGGCATAAACATAGATTTGTCAGCATTAGTGGTTATCCCTTATGAAACTATCACAGGCAGTTAAAAAAATGACTTCTGTTTAGTTTCAAAAAAATTTAGACATGTCACCAGAAATACAACAATGAATGTATTATTCAATAAGTAATAATGTTGGCGAACAAATATTGCGATATCGATTTTTTTCGAGTGCATCATGAGGCAGTTAAAAGTGACTTCTGTTGGTGGTTTTCAACATCATGTCACCAGAAATTGAATCATAAGTAATAGTTGGAACAATTTTTTGAGTATCATAGTTGCCTTAACATCAATTTCATTACATTGAACAGAATCTTTTTTTTTGTGTAGAATAATATTGAGGTTTGAATAAGTAACTTTGATGACACGGTAACTATTTGATGTGAAGCTAAACCTCTGTTAAACTGTGTTTATGGTGTTTGAATAGCATTGTTCACTGCTCTGAGTAATGTTTTTGGCCATTTTAGTGCAAACCGAGAGCAACTAAGCTTTTGAAAAAAACTTCCAAAACAAGCAACCTCAGCCTAATTATAAACATTATGCGACACAGCAGAATGATAATTAATGATCGACATTTTTTAATTGTATTTGATCATTCATATAGACTTTAAGACATGAAATTATTCTGTCAATCCATATTTCTGACATTTTTTTTTTGCGATTCAAACCTGGAAAAACTGTCAAAAATCACCTTGTTTATGATGTCAAAATGACACTCAGGAGTAAGCAACTTGCGACTCTCAAAATTGACAAGCAACTTTCCAAAAAAAGAAGCCCAAAGTTGCTATAAAGAAGCAGACTTGGCAACTCTGTTGGTTTCCTTACCACTGAAAACATACAATAGGCTTGACCTCTCTCCACTACGACAGGACTCAGTTTGCTGGCTAAATATAGTTTAACTCGGCCATTTTTCTTTTGATATTTTCTATTGCATGTCAAAATGTTTTATTGTGACAGGTCTAACATACAAAAAAAAACAAACAAAACAAAAAACAAACAATTTAACGTCAAAACTGTGGTGCATGCTTTGAAACAGTTCTGGGATTTGAATGCTGGATTGAGTAAAGCCAGAGTTTACATGTTCTTTATGTTTTTTAGATATTCTTGTTTCCCCAAACACAAATACATTCCGTGGGGGGGCAGAACTGCAAAACAAACTCACGTCTGCCATGCCAAGTTTAATAAAAATACAACCTGCCTCATGGTAAAACATACGGCCTTGTGCAAGCTTTGAGAAAACCGTCTCTTGCGAAGTGCATCAAAAATAACCTCTTGTTAAAATATTTTTCTGTCTTCATCAGTCTAGGTTTTGCGCTGTGGCTCCAGAGGCCATGTCCGTGCGCTGCTGACCCAGTATCCGGCTCTCGTTTTGGGGGCAGAGCTCACTGGAGGCTGGCCTTGACCCTCCGCAGCGTGTCGTGGATCCTTCGCGCCTGCCGTTCGCTGTTGGTCTGTTGGAAGTTGGCCTGGTTACCCGAGGCCAGCTGGTGAATGTCCGCGGAACACATCCTCGTGATCCGGACCCGCAGGTACGACTGGAGGTCCCGGTCAGGGCTGTAAGGGAACACTGCCTCTTGGAACGCGTGGACCTGGCTCACCACCTTGGCTATTCTCCTGGAGGGGACGAAAGCACAAGGACGAGAGATGTTAGTGTGTTGTTTTGTAAGGAGTTTGGGAACAGGAAGACGGATTAACCATTTGACTGCTGTTTCTTTGTCATGAAAAAGTCAAAAAATGAAGTCAAAGGAGGTGAACATTAGGGGAGAGCGGGGTCGGTTGTCACATTTTTTACTTTGATTTGAATTTCTCAAAAACAGCAATCTCACATGAACCATTTTAACAACAGAGAAAAGTCAAAGTCTGTGTAACTAATGAATCCACCTGCTGTTCTCTGTCTTATTCTGATCAAAAGTTATTGATCATTAATGTTCATTGTTCACCTGTGACAACCAACCCGAAGTCTGGGTTGGTTGTCACACCTCATGGGGTTGGTTGTCACAATGTTATGTCAATGGCGATCATGACAAATGTGTCTTGTCTTTGGTTTGATTTTTGATGTCTGATTTCATTTTGATTCAAGAATGTTGACATTTCTGAACCAGAGACGTTCAATACAAGAAAAAGGCGACTGAAATTTAAAAGATGCATTTTTGTCAAGATCTAATGATATTGTAAAACTGTATTTTTAATATGAATTAGTGATCAATAACTTTTGAACAGAATAAGCTACATGACAGTAATTAGATTTAGTTTTTAGTTGAAACTTTACACTGATTTCCTGCTTTCAATTGGAATATTTAAAATACAGTATTTTTGAGAAAATCTGTCTTTTGTAAAAGTGTGACAACCGACCCCGCTCTGGCTGTGCTGCTGTTCTAGATAGAATCACATGTGACAACCAACCCCGACTGGACTGTTTTACTCTCACTGAGCTTTCTTCTACATTTTTAAACCAGCTCAGATAAAACAGTCCTAATTGTCACTCTGACTCTCCTCTTTGTAGTTTCAATGGATAAAAGCTTTCAACACAATTTTTGGAAAATCTTCATTTAAATTTAATAAATCTGCCCCAAGTTGAAATACACATGTCACTAAAATGAAGTTACATAATTATATTTAAGATATTCCAAAACATTTTACAAATTGCATCCTAATTAATAATTTTTTGGGGGATAAAAAATGTACTTCCTGTGCATAAATGATGATCAGGTAGTTGCCTAGCAACCATGTCATAAATTGGGCCTAAACTCCTCTAATGTTTCAGGCTATTTTATTTAAGAACAGAAATACAATAGAGCACATTCAGTTTGTTAATGTATGCCTAATAGTTTTTTTGGGGAGGGATAAACTTGAAAATATACTTTTTTTTTCCTAGTCATTGATATTCCTGATTTCAATGATATTGATATTGATCCTGATATTTTCAACACACTGTATTTTCTAACTTTTTTTCACAAACTTGTTCTTGATTTGTGGGAAACTGTCATTTATATTTACAATAAGCATTAATCTATCAAATTAAGTTAAAATGAGTAAGACTTAGTAAGGACTTGAGGGAGTAATACTGGCCTAGGGGGAAACAAAAAGATTAATAATCATAATACTTGCCAATTGGTCACATCATCATTATTTCATACACCTATCTAGATGATTAAATATTCAAGTTTTAATACAACTTCTCAGACACAGCGCTGATTGCATTGTCTCCTCTTGACCTATTTCAAAAAGTTCACAGGAAGTCCAGACAGCGTCCAAGCCCTGACCTCCACATCTGGACCAAATCAATCCCTCGCTCTCCATCTGCCTCTGCTGGATCCCCCAACCCAAACAGATGTGCCATTACCATCCCGGCAGCACGCGCTCTGACCCCAGCAGCTGTCGGCCATATTGGAGAGGGAGAGAAGGACACGGGGAGAGGAAGTGTCCCCAAAGAGCGCGGGCCAACTCTGTCGCAGATGAATACAGAGCTAATGTACAGTTGATGAGGCTGAATGCACAAGGACGCCGCCGAGTGACACGGAATTACATTTTAATCCGAGCTACTGTAAAATATAGCCGGGGATATTGATTATGGGCTGAAAATAATGGCGAAGGATGGTGAGCATATTGTGGGGTTAATGGCGTGGCTAGAACAGAGGCGCAGTGACATTCTGATGACATTCGGTACAATCATTTTTTCAGAATGACGGCAACTTCTGAATTTGGAAAGTAGCGGATTGTGATTAGATTGTGATTTATTTTGGGGGGATTCTGCTCACACTGATGTCATTTTAAAGAGAGAAAAATGTACTGGACTTAACTAAAGCAAGATTGCTATGAATTTGACAGGTTTGAACTACAAAGTTATTATTTTCATTTAAAAAAAAAAACAAAAAAAACATGAATAAATAAATATTTACAGTGGTCTCTCGCTCAATCGCGGTTCACTTTTCGTGGATTCGCTGTTTCGCGGATTATTTTTAGTGCAATTTAGTGCTTTTCCCTCAAACTCACTGTTAGGACCGTATCACATCGCAGCATTCACAGGCAACAGCACAGAAGCTCTTTTAGAAAACTTTAGTCAGTTTGGATCATGCAGGGGAAGCTGACCTGACGCTCGGACGTTTCTCCAGGTGAGGATTTGACTCTTTGAGCTCGTAGTTACGATGATAAATTTGTTCACGCTGGAACGTCGTTTGTGTAGTTCAGAGATGTGTTTGAGGAGTGTGTTGTGACTTCACTAGAGTCTGGATGTGTTTCGTGGCTGTCTGCTCTGGAGTCGTGTGATCCGTGGCTGAGCACAAATGTGTCAAAATCCGCCGTCTTTCGCCGCGGTAATTTGAATGATCAAATGTGCAGCCGTCTTAATTCAGCTGCTGTTTCTCCTCGTAACTTGCCCAATATGTGTCCTATTGACACAAAATAAAGATTGTCTATGAGTTTCTGCGTCGTAGAACACGTTTCTGTTTTCGATACGGTTTCTAGAGTCTTTGATTTTGCGCTGTGTGTGAAGAATCATCAGGCACGTGTCTAGACCAGACTTTTCTGTCATTCATGAGTTCAGCACGCAGGACGGCACAGCTCAGCTTTGTGCCCCAGAGCAGGTGATGCCCTACTACGCGCTCTGCGTTATGTGCGTATTGGAGGCAGCGGCACTACGTGGCTCTGCGGTCGGCTGTGGAGCGCAGCAGGACGGGCAACGTGTCAAAAGCAGAGCACGAACATACACAGCACCGTCCCTCTTTAAGGTCACATAAACGACTCGCACTGTTGAATCTGGCAGTGAATCATGTGTTCAGCGCAAATTACTGGTAAAAAATTAAGATCACTACTTCGCAGGTTTCGCCTTTCACAGGTTATTTTTGGACTCACAATTAATCACATAATTGTCTTGAGTTAACTTGCGATTAATGTAATTAAATGTTTATTTTTTTATATTTTTAAAATGTACTTTGCATTCTAATAACATGTTTAGCTTTTATTCTTGTTTATTTTGTCTTTAATTGTAGAATCTGTTACTCTCTTGAAGTGTAATGTTTTGTAGGCTTTCCCAAAACATTAGGCCAAATCGTGATATTAATATGTCTCACTCATTATAAGCATTTGCTTACGTTGCTCTTTCACAACACAGCTCTTTCTGCAACTGGAGATTATGAGGCTTTTATTGTGTAGGATTCAAAGGAAGTGTTACTGTAACTACCGGAGCAAAAAGTAGAACTTCAAACATTTTTGCCGGAGTTTTGAAAGACTATTCTGGATATTGGATCGTTTCAACAACCTGAGGGACAAACATCACATTTAGTGACCGTGGGCCACGACTTTATCGAGACACAGGAAGATGGAAACACATAATGAGCCTCGAGGAACAGCCTCCTCATCATCAGCTGATCGAGCTCAGACAGTGGTGCGATCGAGTGGAAACGGTACCAAAGTCTACAAAAGTGAGCCAGCAGAGCCTTGTTTAGGTCTCTTTCTGCTTGTGCTCTGTGTTTTTCTATGAACCTCGCGTAATTGGAGCGTTTTAATGGTGAAAAATAAGCATGAGATTAATTTGCGTAAAAAAAAAAGATTGCTGTTAAAATAGTTTTGCGTTAACGTGATAAAAACACGATAAAACTGACAGCCCTAGTAAAAACATATTATTTATTTATTTTTAAAAAATAAATAAATAAATAAATAAATAATATGTTGAAAAAAACAGGAAGTAGAAAAACAGTTTGAAAAACAGCAAGCAGTTGTTGGATTTGAAAAATCCTCTATACAACCTTTAAGGCAGATTTGTTTGTCTTTCTTTGTTTATTGCAAATGAGCAATACTTCTCTTATATTATACCTCAAGATGGACAAAATCTTTCCGGTGAATCAGAAATGACGTAAAACGCTCAAACAAATCTCTATGGCAACCAGTGCATTCTATGAGTCATACTGTAATTGTGAGCTTTTCCAAAGAAAAATTGAAGTAAAAATATAGAGGGATTTGCGGTCGACGTCACTCTCCGCCCTACTGTGTTTGGGTCATACAGAAAGAGCTTGTCTCCATTTGTTTACATTGGGAAACTTGTTCGAAATTAAACAATGAAACGGAACGACAGCTAGGTGCTTTCATCAGGTATGAACCGGTCTGACAGACGTCTGTCGCCTGAAGCTTGAGACAGCGTTTTTCTCACTTACCTGAATGTAACTTTTAAGGGTCGTAGGATCAAATTCATCCATAAATGTTAACTTAGCAGTTAACTTTTGTTTTCGCAAAATGATAAACTCTTGATGTTGGCTGACAACGGAGCTTTTTAGACTTGTTTCCACTGTTTGTGTCTATGTGCGGAGGCTCTTTCTGCAGGAAGGGCGCGCGCACATCGCCCGTGTTGATAAACAAAAAATCACTCTATAGAGCTTAACCTGAGCTTGTTCCACTTGTACGCTCCGGTGGTGAGTTTGAAGGCTCCGATCTCCAGCTGCTGGACGTGAAGTGCCAGGATGTGAGCCGAGGGCAGAGTGGGCCTCCTCCTCATGTGGTCTCCTCCCATCAGACACAGGTCGTCGCTCTTCAGGAACACCTGCACACACCATTACACAAACAATTCTACTAATAATAATATAGTGATGAAAAAAGCTTCTGCAACTTTAGACATGTTGAAAAGGAGCAGGTCATACACTTTAGGGCCCAAACGATATATCGATTTGCCAATATTGTCAGCAGATATGAGCACTTACAAGCCAATTGATTATCAGCCAAAATTTGTCTGATATACCCCCGATATTCTCCGTATGTTGTACCTCATTTTAAATCTTAGATCTTCCAGAATACTGTACAACCATTCTATTCAATCAGCAATCAGAACAATATTTAGCACAGTTTTTTACATTTATCTGTGAATCTGTTTGTTGCCGGGCTGCACCTGAACGCAGCATCAGGCTGACACTCATACACTCATCACTCTGAGGCAGCGCTGGATTTAAATGTTCTCAATGCTGCTACTAATGCAAGAAAAGAAATCGTTTGGAATTTGGAATAAAGGAATTCATTTTGTGAAGAATTAGGATCTGAGAAGAGTTTATTTGGGCGGTGAATGTTGAAAACATGTTCACTTTAACTTTGATTGTAGCTCACTGTAGTTAGCAGCTAACTCTCTCTGGTGACTCTAAAGTGATTGTGCCTGTGTTAATGATTACAGGACAAACATTGACATGTAAATTAGCCATGATTTTAATTTTAATTGTGGTGTCATGCATATTAATGACGCTAACCACACTTTTAGCCTCTTAAATGCACTTCAGTAGTACAAGTCTAATGTTGTGGATGTGGAGATGGCGCTGTTCTGTGGCGACATGCAGCAGCTCGTGTCTATGTCCCTGTGTTTCAAAAGCTTTTTATTCCTACTTTTCGCTTATATCTCCATTCTTTTTTCTCTTTTATATTGTGACATCCCCCTGTATGTGCTTCTTGAATCTGCTGTGTCTGTTTGTTTGTCGACTGTTTTTATGTTTTGTGAGATGCTCCAAAACCAATTTCCCCTAGTGGGACAATAAAGATGACTTTGACTTATACAAACACATGTCAAGAATTTAGAGTCACTCATAAGAGAGAAAGTAACACTAAATGTGACCTAAATAAACCAAAATCAAAATCACTAAAGCCAGAGAGTCTTTTTAATGACCTGCTCCTAAAAAACGTATTTTTCTATTTCTACTTATATCGGCCTTTCATATCGGTCATCGGCACCCTCAGCCTCCTCTATATCGGTATCGGTTCCCAAAAAGCGACATCGGTCGGGCCCTACTACACATAAGGACATTTTGAAGGAGGGGTAGGCTATAGGACAAAAAATGTATCACATGATGTCAATTTTACTACGATCCAAATACAAGTCAAGTTTGAGCCAGTTCAATCAATAAAGGTTGAAATGTGGTGACAAAAGGCTTATGGCTAAAAAAAATATACATATAGGGTGTTTTCCCACATGAAAGTACCAAGAACTAGACCCAACATTCCTGCTCTGTGTGTATGCTCCCAAAATGGGGACAGGAACTAAATACTGTAAGTACTAGGAACTGAAAAAAGTTACTACAGTGGGAAAAGGCCAATAATATTTTATGGCTAAACAAAATCTGTAATATTTTCTTAGATTTGTTTTAAATGTTCTAATAACTTAGCAGTCTTTGCTTTACAAATGTTTTTTTTTTTTTTTTGTTTTTTTAATTTTACATAGATTTTAGAGTCTGTGTAGTAGTCCTGTTAATGATTATGCTTATTAATAAACAATGATGATTTTTTTTAGTTGACTACAGTAGTTACAATTTTGTTGATTAATTGTTGCAGCTCTAAAATGAAGGCTCGTTGTGCCCAGAGATCAATACAGTCTGCTGAAAAATCTGCTGAAAAAAAATAATAAAGGTCTGAATACATATATTTGTTTTCGTTAATAATATTTCTTTAATATTCTTTAATATTTATTCAATATTCGGCAACATGGCATTGACACTTTCTGTTTTGTGGATACTCAGAAAAACATAAACCCAACCTGTAACTTGGCTCAGTCATCAGCTGTTTGGGTCAATACTATTGAGAGGTTTGTTCAGGGGCCAGACTTTTGGGCCAAAAATGCACCATGTTTTTGGGGGTTTGCGAAAATTATTCCTGACATAAGATCTGTTATAATATTGTAAGCTAATTAGAAAATTAAATACAAACAAACAAATAAACAAAACAAAACAAAACAAACAAAACATTCTGTGAGACTAGCCACTAAGACTAACCAAGAAACAAACCTGAAAAAAAGAAAAATATATTTTGTAATGTTTGGAAGATAGGTCATGGGCTAGAATAAAGTGTATGGAGGGACTAATCTGGCCCTTGTGCCTTATGTTGATTAACCCTGCTCCAGAGCAATGTTTCACTGCTGAAAAAACAAAACAACAACATTACACTGAAGGTGGCAGAGCTGTCACTAGAAAAGTTGCACTGAAAGAATCTCTCCACTTCCAGAACTTCGCTACTAAAACATTGGACCTTTTTTCAATTTCAATTTCATTGGCAGTTGGAGCTCCAAACTTGGCCCACAGAGTTAAGTAGCTTGAAGCGCTTTCTATTGATTTCTTTGCCCTGCAGGCCACTTCTCACAATATTGTGCACATGTTTTTCAGTGGCTGTTTGGATGTAGCGGAGGCACAAACCTGCACAGCTCTCAGCTCCTCCAGGATTTCACACACCTTTGTGGGCAGCTGTTTCCAGGCCTGTTGGCGAGAGAGACAGAGTTTTATTTAGCATCTAATACATGACTAATTAAATCACAGTTCCAATAAGTGAGCCAATGAATTATAACCAGCTTTCAAATTAGATGCACTGCAAAAAGAGACAGGATAGTTTCATTGATTTAGTTGAGATAACACGTTTTCTTATTCATGTTTGCAGTGACTGGAGCCTATCCCAGTGAATTTAGGTATTAGGCAGGGGACACTGTGACATGGTCAACTTCAGTAATACATTCTCTCATTCATTCACTAAGAGAATTTGTACATTTTTATTCATTCATTTTCTACTGCTTGTTCCCGTTAGGGGTCGCGGGTGACTTTCTCAGCGACTTTGGGCCTTAGGCAGGGGAACACCCTGGACAGTGGCCAACTCGTCGCAGGGTTAGACAGACAACCATTCACTCTCTCATTCACTCACAAGGAATCGATAGTGCCCAATTAACCTAAACATGCATGTTTTTTGGAGGTGGAAGGAAACCTGAGTACCCGAGAAAACCACAGTGACACAGGGAGAACATGCAAACTCCACCCAAAGAGATCATAGATGTTGATATGGTCCGACCCGGGAGTCGAACCCACGACCTCCTTATTGGGAAGCCAGAGCTCTAACCACTCTGCTACCTTAATTTCATTATTTTTTATTAAGTCTTTTTATCTTTTAATTTATTAACTAGTCATGGAACGTGTGTTTGTTGTGTGAGCTTAATAAAAATCACAACAAATGTACAAAATAATCAATTAACTAACCAAAAATGTACTGCAATAATCAGCATTTGTTGGGAGGGAGTCAGTACCCTCATAGAACCCACTGTAACATGAGCAGAACATGCAAACTCCACCCAGAGAGATCATGGCTGGCTAGATGGATTCAAATGATTTTCACAAATCTAGATTTAAATCAGGTGTTCTTCAAGAATCACGGAAAAAATCACTAGAAAATAAATATTATCCCTCATAAAACAGGAACGCCTGCGGGCGAACTTCTATCTCCCTGTATCATGTAATGATTTGACCCATCATTCAGTGTCTCTGGGGCATCTCCTCAGAAGCAGTGAGCTCCACCGTGCAGGCTCGGGGACCCACCTCCAGATAGCTGGAGATTTCCTTAATGTTCTTGCTTTGGTTGGTGGGGGAAACAGGAGTGACCAGAGGAAACCCACCAGACACGGAGAGAAACATGCAAACTCCAAAAAGAAAGAACCCTAAACTTTCTTGCTGTGAAGCGAGAGTGCTAACCACTCTGCCACTGTGCCTGTTTAAATTAAGATACTCTTTATTGTGCGCTCATTCTTTGTTTTGCTAGTTTGGGTCAAGGACTAACGTAGTTGGAGGATATTCATTAAGATGCATGTTTTGGTTGGTGGGAGAAACCGGAGTACTAATAAGAAAACAAACACAAGGACCGCAACAAGTTAATCGATCAATCGCAACTAATCAATGGAATAATAGTTATCTGGTCTTAGTAGGTTCCCAAACATGCACGAACTGGAAAAAAATACGTTTTATGACTAGGCAGCAATGACATAGACAAAATGCAAAATTGCCGCTTTAATAAAAAAACAAACAAAAAAAAACAACACAATCTTAAATAGGTCAGTGTTGCTACTAGTAAACACAAATTTGATCTTGATTTGAGAAAATGTGACTAAAGTTGAGCGATTGATATATTGATATTTTCAAATGAGGAAATGCTTGCCCTTCTCTTTTAAAGTCACGTGACTTTTGCGTTCTAAGCAACTAATGGAATAATCGAAAGAGTAATCGCCTAATCGATTACCATGATTGTTAGCTGCAGCCCTAAAACCCACCCCGACACGTCAAGAAAATGCAAATTCCACTCAGAAGAAAAGCTATAACTGGACACAGCTGACATTTTGTTTTCATACTCACAGTTTAACACCTGCAAGACCCGACTTATCTTTCTTTTTACAGTGCATGAGGAAATGTGTCTAGCATGTTTCCCTCCATGCTCGAGTTTTTAATTACCACAGCTCATAGCTTTCATTCCTCCCTGCTACGCTCTGTTCTATTTGAATGCATTAATGTTAATTTCTCATTTGTGCAACTAATTAAACACGGTCTAAAACCAATCACAGCCGAAGGAAACGTTTGACTCCGGGGCATCCGACTTATTGCACACGCTCAAGTCCTGACGCCGAGCTTACGGGTAATTGCCTGACGATCACGTTCTCCAGGCCTCCCAGGATCTGCATGGCCGTGGCGAAGTTTCGAGATTCGTAACAGTGTTTGCCGATCCACAGATACTTGGTCAGCAAAGCGACTTGAGACTGCAATGAAAGAGAAAAGAGGAGGCGGTCATTAGAAAAGCAAAGAAATGCAGCGTTAGGGAAATGGTTTAAATAGCTCGTGCGGCGCTGCTGGGTAATTATGGTTTTGTAATGAAGAAAAAAAAAAAAGTATACAGAGAAATATTAATAAGCAACATCTTATTATGCAGTTCATTTGTATGTTGGGAAGTGTTTTATTAGGAGAAGCAGTGGAGGAAGGAGAGTTTGGGTTTTAGTTGATAAGCACTAAAGTGTTGTCCACAGTGTGTGTCAGTGTTTAGTCTAGTGCTGGAGTCAAAGCTAAGTTAGAGCAGAGCGCTGTGTTTTGTTGGTATGTATGACAAACATTCACAGAATTTAAAGGAGACCTATTGTGTTTTTTTTCTATGCATTTAGGAATAAAATATACTATTATGTAAACCAGTAAATTGCATCTTGAGAAGCCCTGCCTCTCTTTGTGTTAATACTAAGACGGTTATTGACTAATCTGATACATTATCAACACTTTTGCCATTAAAATGCACTGTAACTTTCAACTATAAAACATAATATCATGGTTGTAGGCATCATAGTTGTTTCTAGATTAAAATTATTAGATTAAAACTTCCTCTAGAAAAGGTGCATGTCTAAAAAGTAAAACAGAGCCATCAATAACTCTATTGCAAACAATAGTTCCACAATTTAACACCATATATACTGATATTGTCATAAACTAAACACAGTATTGCAAAAAAAAAAAAAAAAAAAGATTTACAATGAGAATATTGACAAAGGTGATTTTTAAATGTAATTTTTTTTACCTCAATCAAATTAGCCTGGATTTGGTCTTTATTGTATAACAATAATATGAATGCATTACTTGCATTACTTCATAAGAAGTAAGAACTTTGATGTTACGCCTTGAGCTGTAAGAACAAAATGATGTCATTTTTTCTACAGCTCAAGGCTTGTGCTCACACATTCTTCTGAGCCCAACTTTGTTCAGACACTGCACTGTGATTGGCCAATTTTTTTAAATGGCATGACTAATGATGAACTCCAACTACACATTCTCATATCTCCCTGCCTGACACCGTGGTGATGATCTGTGCTTTGCCAAGAATGTTCTCTTATAAGGCATTAAAATATACTGTATCAATCATTTATGTATTTAACAATAAATGTGTTGTTGCTCATAAACACATTGATAAAACATGCTTTATTACAGTGAGCAGACGTGCCTCTGCACAAATCTTTTTAACCTTTATTTAAACGACCTTTATTTAACCAGGAAAGTCCTGCTGAGAAACTCTTTGTCATGGGAGTCCTGTCATGTTTTTAGTTTTAGGGGAAACTGGAGCACTCGGACAAATAACCTACACATTCAAACCGGGCCTGAGTTGCCTGGGAGCCTATTCAAAGACATTCTGTGTAACATTCTATTTACAAAGCAATATCATCTCACTGGAGAAAACTGTAAACCCTTCACTAAATATATTCCACAGAAAAATTGTGGTTTGGATTTGATTAAAACTCTTTGTGCAGCCCTAACCTTCATCATCTAATAAGAACTAGTTAAATCCAAATGTGTGAGTCAGTTCGGTCACAGTTGGTTTGAGTGTGACTGACGTCTTCTTCTGCGGGACGAGGAATCTGACCCACACACTTCCAGACTGACACCCCTCTCTCACCCCCCATACCCCCCCCCCCTCTCGCCCTGCCCCGACCCCGAGAGAGCGAGACTTCACCTTCACACAGTCACACACGAGCACTTCGGCACAAACCCAGTGGGCCACGCTGTCAGAGTGAGAGAGCAGCTGCTGTAGAGAGCTGTGGTCTGCAGACAGAGCTCCACTGCCCTCTGCTGCACACGCCGGGGATGACATGTTCCTGTGGGGAGAACAAATAAGACGCCTTTTATCTTTACTGACGATTGTACTTCTTGTTCTTTGATTGTGTAATGGTGTTAAAGCACTTCAGCAAAAAGGTACACACTGTACTTTTTAAAGAACACATAAAATTCAAACTGAACTTTTTTTTGTTTTCTCAGTTTTTATAAGGAGAAATACTGTGTTATTTCTGCTGCATTAATAATAAACTATACGTGTAATAATTAAATCAATAATTTACATTTTGTACAATACTGAACTAAAAGGGGTACACATTAGAAAACTACAAAAAATTGACTTAATAAATCATTAATAATACCTTAATAAAGACTTAATTTATCATAAACAAATGATTAATTAACAATGAAAAGTTTATTAAGGCTTAGTAACTACTTAATAACTCGAATCCTGACCCCGAACCCTAAATCCTAACCTTAGGTCCTTAGATTATTAGTTACTAAGCATTAATACACTTTTTCATTCATTAATTCACCATTTGTTAATGAATAATTAAGGTTTTATTTATGCTTTATTCATGGTTTACTAAGGCCATTAAAGTGTAGTTAATATAAAGTGGTACCCTATAAGGCTTTAAAAAATGAGGCTTTAACACTGTAGAATGACTACACGTTCAATTGGCTTAATACATCCTTAATAACAAATGATTAGTTATAAGAGACATTTTTATTAAGGCTTAGTAACTACTTCATTACTTTGAACCTTATCGCCCAAACTTGAATCCTAATCTTATCTCCCTAATTAAGAAGCTATTAAGCATTAATACACTTTTTTATTAATGAATTCACTATATGTTCATACATATTAAGGCTTTATTTATTCTTTCTTCATGCTTTACAAAGCAAATTAAGGTGTAGTACATAAAATGGTGCCAACTATTAAAGCTTTGATACCATTTTACAATAACTACACCTAATTCAGTTAGTAAAGTATATAAAGCAACAATAAAGACTTTTTCTATTCATTAACAAATGGTGAATTAAAAAGTTTATTAAGCTTAGTAACTATTAATTCAAAAGATAAGGTAAGGATTTTGGTTTGGGGCAGGCTTTGGTTAATCAAGTAGTTACTAACCCATTATAAACTTTTTTCCTCTATTAATTAATAATTTGTTCATGATGAATTATCTTTAATAAGGTTTTAATAAGGCTTTATTAATAACAAAAACTAAGATGTAGTTATTAAAAAGTTACCAAAGTTTCTGTTATTTCCAGAATATATTTTTTAATTTATTATTATTATTATATTTTTTTTTTGAGTAATTGCAAGTAAATACAGAAAAGTGGGTAGGTATAGGTGGAGGGTGAAAATAGAGATTTTCTGAGCAGTGCTGCAGTACAATTACTGCAGCACGTTTGAGTATGATTATTCAAACATGTATCAATCGATCAAGCTACAACTTTTAAACCAATGATGAAAGAACATTGTTAAAACATACAGTAATTTGAAACTTAGTCAATATTTCTTCCTTATTATGACTCATTAAAGCTAAAATGTTTTGAAGCCAGTAAGATATTAAGTTATAAAATCCAAAATTAAACAAAAATCATATTCTAGAAAATTGAACGTGTATATATGAATCTACTTTTCTGTTGGTTGTCCCTACTTTAGCCTGAGTTTGCAGTAACAGCGCAGAACAGTGCAGTCGTTTCTTACTTGTTGCTGCTCAAGGCGTTGTCTGTGACCCCCTGTGTCCTGGAGTTCAGAAAATGCACCGGGTGACACTTTTGGAAAATCTCCTGCAAAGGAATGTAGCTACATGTGAGCTGCATGTGATGAGGTCATTGTTAAGTTACTATAAACAACAACAGAGAGATCTGAGCTATGAGGACATGCCATGAAAACAACAGAATCATTGCTTTTCCACAATAAACGTAACGCTTCTTTGGCAGATTATCCAGGGTTAAGCAGTACAAACTCAGTAATTCAGTTCAGTAATACATACAGCATTTACAGAGATTATTCTAACAGTGCTAGTTTTCCTCTGCTGCTCTGCTCAACTATATTTTGTATTGAAATTTAATTCCAACACTATTTCCTGTAGGGGTTTTCCATTTGGTAATATATATTGATATTTGAACTCACAATATTTCATTAACGATATTTTTTATGGCATCATGCACATCAATGAGGATAATTTGTTTCCAGGATTTCAACTGATCACAATGTCAATAGGCCCTTTTCACGCTTTGGCTTGGCTAGTTCCCTGTAAATATACCAGCAGTTAGTTGTTTCTGGTGTAGGTACATATGCTCTGGCTGCAAAATCTACTCGGGTCGCATTTTCATGATAACTCAATAAACTCAATATTTTACTTGCTATTTATGATCAGTATTAGAGCAATGTACATTTGTTAGATAAAAACTGAACTTTGAAACTTTGGTAGCACCATGGTAGCTTAAGCGAGACGTCATGCGTGCGTTCTGATTGGCTCTACTGTACATAGAGTAGTGGTTATTGTATTATTATCATTGTAGCAGCATACATTTAAACAAAATACGACCTCCATTCAAAAAATCCTAGATAACTTTGATCTTTAATTATTGAAAACGTACTTCTGTCAATCAGCAAAGCCAAATAAGTATATTGTATACAGTGTCATTGAGTGGACTTTTTATAAACTGCAGCAGCACCAAAAACATGAAACAGCTGTTAAAAATACATTTTTGTTGTTACTAATACTGATAAATTGAGTTTTGCAAAATCTGGTAAATTGAACTTTTGTTGTGTGATTTATAATATATATCAGTTGTGGCTCTTTCTGATTTGGTATTAAAGGTTGCAGATCCTGAACTAGGAGATGAAATATGCAGTGAAAACACACATTGTTGCATATGTGGTACCTGCTGGAGCAGAGTGAGCTGCTGGGCCAGGTGCTGTGGGCTGTAGTCATTCTGGTAGAAGGGCAGTCGCTCCTCACTGTGCCCACACGAGCTGGGCTGCTCCTCAAACAGAGAGCCGTAACAGGGCACAGGCAGAGCCGCCGCGATGGAGAACGACTTGTCTTTGGGCAGAGACGGAGACGGCTCCACCACTCGAGAGATACGCCACTAAGGAAAACACAGCATGATAGATTTATGTTTAAAGCTTTCGATGTTAGCATTCGGTGAGTGTATGTATGTACTTAAAAATGTATTTCAATATTTATATGTGAGACACTTTAATAATAAAAAATAGAGTTGATAATTTTAAGCTGTATTTTTGTTTGTTTTATGTGAACAATAAATAAATACTACAATATGTTTAGAAGGATTAACAACACATCTAACATTATTACAGTCACATTTCTCACCCTTTTCCCCAGATCCTCAGTGGAAGAGTGGAGACACACCAGGTCGTCCTCATCCACCAGACTGAGCTGACTGCCTCTGTCCTGGGCCCAGGTTGTATGTGTGGAGCTGTGCAGAGCTGAAAGAAGACTCTCCCCACGACTATCCAGAGGAATCACCTAAAAAAAATAAAGATATTTAAACTTGTCGTTCTATATGTACAGTATTACATAAAAACGCAGACACAGGCTGTATTTATGTAATGAAAGGCATTAAAAGCTCGCCAAGAGTCATAGACATATTACATAAACAAACCATTTTGAGCGGTCTTCACATGTGGCGTTACTTATGATAATGAAACAACAACAGCAATGAAAAGACAGTGAACTGAACCGACCTGTAAAGGCCACAGGAGAGCGGAAAGTCATTAGATGCAGGTGGCTGGTTACACTAACACTCTGGGTACAGTGTAGAAGCCCATGACATGTTCTATTTCATATTAAATCTTAGGGCCCCATTTATCAAACGTGTATTTATGAGCAATTTACACAAACTTAATATTGGAAATGCACATACAACATAAACAGACATGAACCACCTCAAGTTCGCCATCTTAAGAGTGTGTGTGAAAGAAAAATGTCATCGCTGCCAAGGTTTTGCTCCCCCTAACCTGTTTTGCACATGAGCAAATGCTTGATAAATCTGCTCCTTTGTCTTTGTTTGAGTCAATCTGACACAGACTCTCAGAAATACAATGAAAGCACACATTGCTGTGGAGAATGCAGACAAGAGAAGGAAATTAAAGGCTCCTATACAAATAATGGCATCTAGGTTTTAACATGTTTTCTCATGTAAACATATCTGGAAGTGTGAGTTGTTTCTTTTAGACTTGTTCCTGCAGATTTAGACTGTGTTCTTCTCTTAAACTGAAAATACTCTGATACTTAATGGAAAAAAAAAGTTCCATTGTGCTTTGAAAATTGCACACATCTTTACAAAGATCACTTTAACATTGTCAACCTCGAATTTGCTTGATAATGAAACCACATATTGTTTTAGACTTTTTAATCTCAGATGAAAATATGGTAAAATTACTAACTACTATAAAGACTGCTAAATCATGCTGAAATAATGATGATAGGCTAATAATAGTAAGTTAGCATAAAACCATGGTCAGAAACTGAATAAAAAGGCATCAAAACCTCCTCTAAAATCCACCAAATTGCAGTAAATACTTCTAATTTTAAGCAATATCACACAATATACTTTGCATATATTTGCAATACAATTTTTCACTGAACCACTTTATCTCAGCTCTTAAGCTATTTCTCTTCAGTCTGCTGCTCCCTGTGGACGCCAGCTAAAAGTCATACCTAAGGGCTGGCAAGAACTAGTCCCAACACTGAAAGAGACTCAAAATGTAGAAGCCTATGGCCTCCAAAAACCTATATTCAGGCTCTGGTGATGCAAATGAACTTTACAAACGATAGCTACTCAGGCCACATATCCTGAACTCATCCAAAAACTAGTATGCAGAAGGCTATAAATAATCTCTTGAACAGGTTGAGCTAAAAGTACTTTGCTAGTATGTTAAATAATATGTAAAAGTACTGGCAAAAGCATTATCAAGAGAAAACGGTGATTTTGTGCATCCAAACCTGAGTTTGATAAAATTTTCTAGCGTCTCCATCAGGCTGCTCCTCCCGTGAGGTCCACCATTTTACAGTCTGAGATCCAGAGCTGGAGCAGGTCCAGACTTCTGTGAAACACCTTCAGACTGTCGCCCGACAAGTCCGGACCCTCCCTAAAACAGAAAAAGTCTATTAAGAGCTCTTACGTACAGTATATATTAACAGCTAGATTGAAAATCTTACCTTGCAGCACTCATGAACTTGTCCATTATAAACCGTAGTAACTCGTCCGCGGTGCAAAAGTAGCGAAAAGTGTATAAAAACTGTTGGATGTAGCCGTCCATAGCTGCATTTCTGTTACAAAAAAGAAGACATTGATTAGTCTAAACTAATCATTTAGTTGGGAGGGAGAAAGGGTGGAATGAAGTTAAATTAGTAATTGTTCTATCTATAAAATACAGTATTGCCGTGCACCATATTAACGCACAAAAGCACGCATGGACAACGCCAGGTGCTGTTATGTTTGTTGCTGGCCTGGAAAGTCTACAGCAGCCCATTCAGCCTAAGGCCCATGAGCCAAATTGGCCCTCTCCAGATCTATTCCAGCCCTCAATCCATCTTCCAAATAATATAAATTTATATACTTACTTTTTGTCAAACGGTTAATTATGTGTTTTAATCAGACTTTTTAGCCTATTTTCTTTTCGTTCAAACTTTTAACCTGACTGTTCTAGTTTACCTTGCATATTGATTTACATCTTTATCTGGTTATTCTCTTGTTTCAACCTTATCTAATTTTTTCTATTTTTTTTAATCTCTGAGCATGTTTGTCCTATTGTCATAGATACATCACGGTATTCTCTTTGTTTAAGCTTCAAATTTTCTCTGACATTTTGTTTTGTAAATTAGGCGGGAAAGACTAATGTTATAGAGCAATACAAATCTAAGAAAGTGTCATTAATATTGCTGAAAGAGATCTGCTGTGCAACTACCCAGACCAGAGACTATGGCCTTCTGATTGAATAGCCCTGGTCTACAGCCTGCAGTCTTGCTAACTCCGAAAGGTGTCTCTTCGTCTTTCAAGTGCCCTCACTGTAACTCCTGTGGCTGTCTTTTAGCCTCAACCGGCCGCACTGCCATCTTCGCCGTTAGCCGTTGTGTTTACTGTTGACGGTTCCGGCACACAACCCTCACGACTACATTTCCTTGGGGAATGCACTGACCTCAGCACAAGCCTGGCTTTGTGGGTTTTGATATTCCTTCTGCTGCGGATCAACATTTGTTGGTGTTGTGTTTGCCTGTTGTACCGCACACTGTCTTCTCTGACACAGAACTGCTCTGTTCTACTTCGTCCTGCAATGGCCCTGTTTTCTTCTCACTATATTAACTGTACAGAAGCAACCATGTGCACAGATGGCCAAGCAACAAAGTGTTTTTGCTCAAGTACTGCACTTAAAGTTGGGGTAGCTCATTGTTATAGTTGTAAATGAGTAAACTTTGTGTTTTTCACCAAAAAGTCCATGATAAATGCAGCACGTGGAAAAATGAGTCTACAGAGTACTCTCTGAATCAAACCATAAAGAATTTTTGTTCTAATCAACAGCACTTTACGATTCAAATTGGCCTTCTTATATAAAGACGTATTTTAATTATAATTTTCACTTCCATAACTATCCAACTCGACAGGCGACTAAGCTGCATATACCCTTACATAAGAGAAGTCGTGAGCAGTTTTTTATCCGCTATCATGGAGCTAAATTATGGAATACTCATTCAGACGTTTTAGAAAGCTCCATGTCATTATCACTATTTAAAACCAGACTAAAAAATAAACTGAGAGCTGAATATTTCCTTGATTTGCAAGGCCTTACACTGACATTTTTTTTGGATGCAAATTTTAATTTTTTTATTACAAATTGTTTGTTTTTTATTCTGTGTTATTATGTCTACGTTTATTTTTTTGGGAGCGGTGCCTTTAAAAGCCTTTTGGCTTCAACCACTCCCATGCATATCTGCTAATTTTTTATATTGTGTTTTTTGTTTTAATTATTATTATGATTGTTTCATTGTTGCAAAGAAATGTATATCATTTTAATTCTTCTTTAAGTGCTAAATAAATAAATAAAAAATAAATAAAAAATGCAGCGTTTTGATTGGCTGAGTTTGGGTAAATCTCTCCAGTTTCACTTTGAAAGAGAAAAAAGTGGGTTTTAAGTAAAAATTGCAACTAAAACTGAATACATATTGATAATAACAACATGTTGAAGAATTTATGAGAGAAAGTCGTCAGATTTAAAACCTAAATGTGTTTGCGGTGTGAAAATCACATACCCCACCTTTAATTATTTTTTTGAGTTTTAAAAACATCTGGTGACTTTTTACTTTTACTTCCACATTTTCACAAAATATCTGTACTTTGCCCTCCCTACAACTTCAAAACAAGTGATTTTTTAAGTCCACAGACTTAAATATGTCCCGCTTATAGGCAATGGAGATTTAGCCTTATAGTTACAACACCAACTATGTCCTTTTACTTTTTACTTTGCTACTTAAGTACATTAAGTTAAACAAACTCTACATGTTCCAGTGTTATATTGATAAGCTCCACCCCAATATTGTAAGATTTATAGTTTTTATTGTTGTAAAGTGACTATGTGACCATTTTAAACCATACATGTTTTTTTGAATAATCACAAATAAATACAGACAAGTGGGCGGGGATAGGTGATAGGTGAGAACAGGGGTTTTCTGAGCACTCAATCATCATCTGCAGGACAATACAAGATTCCTCAAACACGCAGGAATCATTCTTAATAAAACTTTGAGTAAATTAATGATGAAAAAAAGCAGTTAGAGTAAGGTCTTACATACATAATTCTAAATATTTGAGAGTTCAAACTAGAAATACCAATGCTAAAATATTAAGAACGAAGGAAATGCACCAACCAACAATGTATTTAGTAATATATTTAGTATTTTGTAATCAACTTTTATTCAAATGGAGATCCAGTTGTGTATAGTATTAGTGTTTAAAGAGATTTTATATTATACTTAGCTGTCATTGCGGTGTACCTGGCAAAAAGATGAGCCATGAGTCCGAGAGGAGAGCCGAGCTGCAGAGCGTTCTTCCCTTTACAGCAGCTGAAGGTCAAAACTGAAGAATCCTCGGAAGACTGCAGCTCCAGAGAGTCGGCTCCGGAATGAGCCAACGAGGGCAGCAGTGAGACCTCCAGCCCCCACTGGTCAAAGCTCAACACCTGGGAAATCACAAAAGTTGTTCGTAACTGAAAATGTCCTTCTGGTTTTACTCTCAGCTGTATTAGGACAGAAACAGATCGTGACTATCTCCTACATCAGCCCTATCAACTTAAGCCTGGGGGCAAGGTGCCCTCCAAAATCTGATCCTTAACCCGTCTTCTAAAGATTGCAAATATGCATACATTTCTTATTTGCAGGCTTAATTCTGGTGGTGTACCTTATACCTGAGTTGGTTTCTTATAATTTTTATGTAATTCTTCTTAAGGCCGGAACTGCTAGCAGCCTAATGCTAGTTATTCCTGGTCAATTGACATCTTCAATCGAGATGAAGGAGCGTTCCTCCTTTCCCTTCCTGGGACTCCCTTCTCCAGAGACCACCGGCGGCAGAGGCGGGTCAGTCCGAGTACCAGGTTGACCACGCCTCCAGGAAGTAACAGCTAATAAACGTAACGCCACCACAGAGACCACTGAGATGGCTCACAGCTAGAAGCCGAAACATGTCAAAAAGGTAAATACAACTCACTAAAAAGTTGTCTGAATAGAAGAAATTGATTACTGCTAATCCTATTAAAGACAAGATGAACATTGTAAAAAAAACAAACAGCTGGTTCGTTGGGCCACAAAAAAGTGTGGACTCGGTCCGGACAAGGTCTGGTCCCGGGCAGTTCGAACGCAAAGTATGAACTTTAGAGAAAATCCAGGAAGTCACAGACGTCAGGACGACTGAACCCAAACAGGAGGTGTGAAAAGAGACAAGAGCCCGAAAACTGTCAAATTGTTCCTGTTAGCTTCCCAAAAAAGTACTTTTTTTTTGACTCTCCACATTTAGGAGAACATCTGAATGTCTGGATTTCACTGCAATAGTGTAAACTAAACTCCAGTGAAACCAAATCAAAATAATACAACACTTTTCAATGTTCTAAGTCAGGACCTTGAAGCACATTCTAGTGTGAATCAGCCCTGAAAGCAAATACCAATACTAAAAACGCAGACTGTTTTGTACTTGTCAAATATATAACAAGGTCATTTTTACAGAGAGAATGTCTGTTGCGGATGGTAATCTTAGTGCAGACACATATTTTGTAAGAGCAGAGACTTTACCTCGAGGTATTTCTTGACACTTTCCAGGAAAATCACTCTTGACCGCAGCTCCTCCAGCTGAGCCTTCAGTTTGCTCAGCATCGCTTTGTTGTCAGAGCCTTTGGATAAACAAACACACAAATGTTATTTGGGATTGTGACCTCCTAACAGCTGTGGAAAACAGCTTCAAACACATTGTGATGAAAAAATCAGAGGCTCAGAATATATTAGGTAAGTGTGGACTTTAGGAAGTTTCAAATTAGTTATTTCTGTTTACTTTTTGAAGGAAGCAAAAATCAGGTATGGGGGTATTCCATGAAGCGAGCTAAAGCCAAAGCCTAGCTTATTTGGCCAGACTAGGCTTCTGAAATCTCAATTTCCGTTCCACTAACGCAGTTAGCCAGAGGTGACGCTGAGTTGCCGCAGTAACAAGTGCGCAGACATAAATCTGGTCGGGACCAGGCTAACTGTCAAGATTATTTTAGCTTTGTCTCAAAACACGTCTAAAGAAACACTTGTTTATCCTCACACACTTCCACAGTTGTGTGAAATCTCTCTGTCTGTCACAACACAACTTCTATTGTCACTTTTTATTCACTTTATTTATTTAACATTGGCGCTCTCGCTGTTTCTTCTTCTTTTTTTTTTTTTTTTTTTTGAGCCACTCTGGCTGTGGAGAGATGCGTTTGTAAGAGTAAATGTCAAATTGGCTGCACAAAGAACCACATATTTAACTGGAAAGTTAACTTGTACTTGCATCTAGACTGCACAGGATTTATCACAGACATGCAGCTTATTCTCTCAAGGATAAACCTTACTCAATGAAAGCATTACTAAGTGTGAGAGCAAGCGTGGAGTCGTGCTGCTGCTTTTACGCACAGAAGTCTTCATGCTTCCCTCATTCTGACCTGTCACACCACGTCCACACATCCTCTGCTCTGATTGGTCAGTTCTGGTTGTGAAGAGTTACGCGACAACTTTGTGACAACTTTACGCAGCGGGTCTAGTTCCACATGCGGAGTGGAAAACATGCATTGCATTAGAAAACGATGAGCCTACCCCAAATACGATGATAAATCCTCTGGTCTCAGTAAACTACCTGTCTTTCTCCCGCAGTGAACAGGAGGGGAGGGGCTGCCTCTCACTCCCGCATCAGAATAAACCAGTATAAACTGAAAACTTTTGGTTGCAAATCAAACCAGAGTCCGTGCGCACTTTCGCTCCTCTCGTGTTTCAGTCAGATCAGAGAAAAACACTTTTTCTCTCTCATTCTCAGTGATGTCTTTGCTCCATTGATCTGGTCTCGTCACATTCAGCGGGAGCGCACTCATAGCTCAGATTAATCTTCAAGCTTGAATTAGCGTTGTTCAGACCCAGGCTTATTTCTTTATGGCACGACTTGACGCTTAAGTTGGAGATGAAGCTAGTTTCAGCTCAGGATTCCAGGATAAGACAGACTTGTTAAGCCACTTTCATGGAACACCCCCATAGTCCGCAACATTAACCTTTGTTCTTACTCATCACATAGCTCAGCCTTACCTTTGTTCTTCCTCTCCTGTTGAAGCAGCTTGTGATAGAAATTCCTTGTCTTCCTCAGATTTCTCTTCTCAATTATCAACTGCTGCTGCACTTCCTGTTCAGAGTACATTAAAGAGAATCAAAAACAACACCAGGCCCCAGTGCGTGCAGCCTTTGGGCATCTCCACCGTGCAAAGTAGCAGCCATTTCTCCAAATACGTCTTTTGAAGTGATTCTCTGCTCTTTTGACAAGCTCCTCAGGTGTATTATTAGCACCTGTGAAGGAGCCGAGGAGCCATCAAAGTGAGCAAACACAAAAGAGCTTCATTAATATGCTTCTGTGGATGATAATGGCTTTCTCTGCCCAGGGCTGAGTTCAACGTGTTAATATTCACATCCAGTCTGGTGAGTGGAATATACAGCTGTGCTTTTAAAGGCTCACACACACGGTCTTGTTCTATACTTAGATCTCAACCTCACGTGCAGCACTTCAGAACAGAAAACAGAGAGAAGGGCCAAACATATTTGAAGTAACAACATGCAGCTTTGTGGGGGTAGAAAGAAAAGTAATTATCACAATAATTTGCATGGTTCCATAGAAATAAATATTGTATGCTGTAATGTATAAATTGAAGCAAAAGGAGAAGTATTGAAAAAAAAAAAACAATGAGGGTCAGAACAGCATTTTTCTATCCACTCAAAACTGTGCCTATCACAAATACCTGCTGTCACATTCACTCTCAGCCCCTCCTTTCACCTTCTCCTAATGCTTTTCCTTTTGTTTGAAATGTGTTTGTGGGAGGAGTTTAAGGAGTTAAGTTTAAGAATATGTTAAAATCTAGGAGTACACTGTACCTGCCTGAACAAACTAAATATTAGCAAGTTTAGCTATGTAAGCAATGCAGTTTTAACCAGTCTATTCAGTTATAGTGGGCCAGATTTCTAAGAGTGTGTGTTTTACAAATGTGTTTTACAAAATGCAAAATAAAATAATGATGCTTTGTCATAATAAAAGTAGGACTAATCCAGTGTCAATCAGTATTCAGACTAAACTTTGTCTATATTTCGTTTGCATCGGACATAAACCACATTTTAACAAAGCTAGACCACAAAATCTGAACTTGAACTAAACCAGGACTTAAACGTTTAAATGGCATAACAGAATCTTGTTTAAAGATGCAGGGTATATTTGGTTACTGAATAACAGAGCTCAGGCAGTACACTAAGAACAACAGTGCATGACCTATCAAAAAATATGGCCTATTTTATCATTCTGGCATAAACATATTGCTTGGTGGGCCGCATTTAGCCCCCGGGCTGCCATTTGAGTAGCCCTGCTCTAAATAATGAGCTGTTACCTAGCAAACAATTTGCATGGTATATAAAAAATAAATTTTTTCCTTTTTTTCTTTTCTTTTAGGTGCAGAGTAAGTCACAAGATATTGTTAAATCATTTTTTAGTGCAGCCCTACTGACTAGACACTAGCGTCAAACTTTGGCCCCGAGAACAAACGCAACACCCCAGATGATTTCTGATTATTACTGACAGTGGCCTAAAACCAACAATTTGAACTATAGTCCCAGAATCACTGCAGCCTAGCTCTGACAAGAAGAGTCAGAATAAATAATAGGCCTATAGATATATTTAGGCTTACATGCTGAGGTGTAACTACGTACAAACCTAAAATACATTGGAATGCAGCAAATTGCAAAACATTTTGCAAAATTTTCTTGAAAACAGTTTGGGCAAAATATTATAATAGCGTAATGTAATGTAATGTGATACATTATACATGTGGACGTACTGTAAATGTGTTCTATTAAGCTTTAGCCCAATGCTATATTTGAATATAACATACAGTAGAAAGACCTATATTTTAAAAATGTGGCCTTTGACCAACTGATTCTAATTGATTTGTCCCCTGCTCATTTGAGTTTGACACCCCTGGACTAGAAACGGAAACATTGGTAACAATTTACTTACCTTAATTTATTTACCAGTGCCTAAGCCTTAATGTATTTGAAAGTGATACTGCAGCATCTACATACATACTGTACAAAAGAGCTTTCATAGCCAGCTCTGTGAATTAAAAAAAAACAGTACAGACCAAAAGTTTGGACACACTTTCTCATTCAAAGAGTCTTCTTTAATATTAATTTCATAACTATGAACATTGTAGAGTCACACTGAAGGCATCCAAACCATGAATGATCAAAAGGAGTGTGTTGGTGCTGCGCCAGATGAGCTGGCCTCCACAGTCACCAGACCTGAACCCAATGGAGATGGTTTGGGCTGAGCTGAACCGCAGAGTGAAGGCAAAAGGGTCTACCAAGTGTTAAGCATCTCTGGGAACTCCTTCAAGACTGTTGGAAGAACATTTCAGATGTCTACCTCTTGAAGCTCATCAAGAGAATGCCAAGAGTGTACAAAGCAGTAATCACAGCAAAAGAACCTAGAATATGACATATTTTCAGTTGTTTCACACTTTTTGGCTATGTACCATACTTTCACATGTGTTAATTCATAGTTTGGATGCCTTCAGTGTGAATCAAAAATGTTTATAATCATGAAAAAAAAAAAAGTCTTTAAATGAGAAGGTGTGTCCAAACTTTTGGTCTCTACTGTATGTCAATTGTTTGTGCTTTGGTTTGTGCTGCAAAAAGTTTTGTTTCTGGTGCTTTAGTTTTTGAAATAGTAACAAATATTTTATAGTTCATATTGAGCAAATTCAGTTTTAAAAGGCTCCAAACTGCCCAAAACTGGACTAACATCTTCTATACATTTTATACATGAGATTTTGTTTTATTGCTCTGTCAATAAATGAGAAAGTTTCCTGGGAGGCTGGATTGCCATAATATGACCTAAAAAAGAATTGTTACTATCTCAAAACTAAAGCAGCATAGTTTTTGTGTAGATGTGCGTTTGATGTCGGTCCAACTTCACCGAGGTTTCATAGACTCATACCATGTAACCACCAGACACACTCCTCTTTGTTCACACTTCAAAGCCCCAAACTCTGACGTCCCCCGTGCTTCTCCTCACCTGCGTTTTCACGTCCACACACGGCGCCGCTCCGGTGTGCTGCCCCAGATCCACCGCGTATTTCATCACCTCCTCACTAAAGCACTGCTCCTCGTAGAAAGCCAGATCCCAGGCAGAGCTCAGGCACGACGACCCCGCTCCTCTGGCCCGAAACCCCTCACCGTCCCGGGGAAAGCCTCCTGTCCGACGCCCGGAATCGCTGTCCTCCAGGTCCATGGATGCCTCGTCTCTTCCCAGCGCCAGATCGGCTTCAGAGGGACTTTCATCGCTGGCCCCCGCCGAGTGCTCTCCGCCCTCCATCACCCCGGCATCCGAACTGTCTGTGCTTACGCCTAGAGAAGCGATAAATAAATATTAATACAAATACATTCAGCGGAGGACGTCACAGGATCACATGAAGAGACAAAAAAAGAAGACATTAGCCGGGCTGTAGCTGCGGGTGTGAGCTAATAGCGTTAGCATGGTGGAACAAAGAGGCTAGTGTTGGAGGCTTTGTGGTTACAGGCAACTGAGGATCAACTGGTGTTTTATCATTGTAGCAGGAGAATAAGAGCAAGTTTGTGACCGGGACAGGATCAAAACAGCAGCTGGGTTTGGGTGTTGTCCAAAGTGGGGCATTGAAATGATGTAGAGAGAGGCATATTTGGAGTGAAATGAATGCAGAAAAATCTTTAGAGAAGGGTCCAACTGTCATCAAATTTGGTGTCTGACGTCAGAGTGCCACAAAAGAAAAAAAAAAGAAAAAATACTAACACTGGGCTAATGTATTCTATAAATCTTGTACATGAGACTTGTTTTTTTTGTCTTATTATAATAAGCAGTTACTGTTTTTTTTTACATTTTTATCTCTCGACCTAAACAGGACTTTTTTTTATATTTATACATATCAAACAAGAAAACCTAAGTTAATATGGGTTTGCTATACATCATTAGAAACTAACTTCACAAAAAAAAAAAAAACCACGTCATGTTCAATTTTCCCAAAAGCCTTCAAAATATTTTCATGCAATCAAAGCTAACCATAGTCAATTAAGAAATTATTGTCTTCCACACAAATCCAAAACATATCTATATAAACTAGAAGGCCTTAGCATTTAAATGAATCAACAAAGCTTATAGACAGTGAGCTTCTGCATTTAGGTTTGCACATTTGAGAAAAACAGCTAACAGGTTTTAATGTGCACAGTAATATTAAGCCAAAATACACAGATTGTTTTCACACTCATGAGCCATCAAGTCGATTTTCATTCACAAATATCCATACACATAGTCAAACTTTTACCTTATATGTATTCACAGTTATTTATTCTGTTCATATGCTGCAGTTGTTCATAATCATACCAATATATTGTACATATGACTATATACAATGTATATAGTCATGTATGTATTGATCAGGTCTGAACCGGTCTGACAGACGTCTGTCTCCTAAAGCTTGAGGCAGTGTTTTTCTCGCCATTTTTTCACTCAATGTAACTTTTCAGGGTCGTAGGGTTGAATTTCATCCATAAATGTTGACTTAGCAGCAGAACTTTTCTTTTCTCACTGTGATAAACTCTTGTAGTTAGCTGACAATGATTTTTCGACTTGTTTTGTTTGTGTCTATGAGCGGCAGTGTGCACACATCGCCTGTATTGATAAACAAAAAATCCCTCAATAGTGTACATAATGCTCTTATGATTAGGACTGGGCCTTCTCAATAATAATAAGCCAACTGAAGCCAATAGATTGCGTTCACATTGCAGAATTTGATGTCAAGTCCAGATGGTGAGCAAAAGCCAGTTTTTTTCCAAATAACAAACATTATTTCACACATTTTCACTTGTGACGTTTATTAATGACTAGACCCATTCACTTATTACAACATATTCAGCTGCATGATCTCCATCTGTATTAAATACTACAAATGTGATAATTTGCAAAATGAATCACAGAGTGTAAAATATTACATCTATGTCATTTATTTATTTAAGTTTTTTTAATTCCTTGCAGTATTTTTCTAGAAACAATACATAGGGATGTTCGGAGTATCTTGAAAACAACAGTCACAATATTATCTAAACATCTACATCTTGCCTTGTTCTGCTTATATCTGCCCTTAATCAACTCAGCTGTGGTAATGTGGAGAATGTTATACATTCTAAGAACTTAATAATAGAGTCTTTATCCACAATAATAAGTTACAGTATACGGTAAGAGTAGTGTCGATGGTACGTCTGATATCAAGGACAAAACAGCATTAACAGTTTCTCAGTAAAAGCATGTACAAGTAAAAGTTCTGCCTAGTTTATATAAACCCTGAAATAAAATGATATGCTCATTTCTACATTTTGTGCTCTATGACAACATGACTTACATTATGCCTTGTTTAATAATTTGAAGGGCTGTAGTCAACCAACTAAAGACATATCCAATTAACTGATTATTCAGCTAAAAAGGCAGATTTTTTATCTTAGCATTGATCTTCATCTTTTCAAACACAATGCGAGTCATATAAATGCATCAAGTTCAAACAGCAACAGCAGGGTAAAAAAAAAAAAAATGTCTCAGTTCCCATAGTATAACTGTCAAAATTATTAATAATTACAAATTTGTTTTTGCCAACATCACTTTATAGCTGGTCTTACAGAGGGACTTTCGTACGTCACTTTCTGCTCTACTGCACATGCTCCATGCAGAAAGACAAGAGCAGCTGTTTTGATAAGGTCTGGTATGACAGACGTCTGTCTCCTGAAGCTTTTGTCGCCATTTTTTCCACTCACCTGAATGTAACTTTTAAGGGATGTCACAAATGTTGAATTAGCGGCATAACTTTTGTTTTCTAACAGAGATAAACACTTGAAGTTAGCTGATTCGACTTGTTTCCACGGTTTGTGTCAATGATGCAGCTCTTCCTGCAGACTTGGTGCGAGAGAATCGCCTGTGCTGATAACAAATAATCCTTATATTTCACTAGCAAGGAACACACTCTCAGAACTTGTAAGCAAACATAACTATACAGAGACGTTTGGGGCTTCCTTTAAGAACTGTCTGGAGGTTCCTGAGCCTCAAAATCCGCTCAGGAGATGAGAAGGGAACGAGAATAATGAAAAAGAGGGTGGGATGGGCGTTGAAACACAAACGGTAGTGTAGAGAGTGCTTCATTGCTTTCACAATGAAGCACTTTCTGCAGCTAAAATTATGAGGCTTTTATTGTGTAGGAGCCACAGGAAGTGTTATTATAACTAGCAAAGCCAAAAGTAGCCAAAAGTAGAACAATTTTGTCAGAGTTTTCAAAGACTATTATGGATACTGGATATTTTCAACAACTTGAGTGGACAAACATCACATTTAGTGACCACCGACCGCAACTTTATCGAGACACGGGAAGGTGGAAACACGTACTGAGTCTCTAAGGAGCACCTCATCAGCTGATCGAGCTGCACACAGACAGTGCCGAGGTAAACAAACACACATCTCCGCTCAGACAGTCGTGCGACTGTAGTGATAAACTGTTGTTGTCATTCACTGTCCATGTTCAAGAGAAACTAAACACAGAATCAACTTTTTTCTCTGTCAAACTGTGTAAATGGGGTCAAAATAGATATATCTACTGTTTCCAGGCCTTTTTTGGACATTTTTGTCCAAACTCGCTCATTTTGCAGATATGTGTGTACAAACTGCAACTGTGCTGCCCCGCTTTTCAAGGCTGTCAGTGCATTTTCAGTTCACGCCCACGTCATTGAGTTAATGCAACAAACAAGCTGCCCAGGTGAAATATATAAACTCCTCCTTCCGAAACTTCTGCTGAGGTAAGTTGGAAAGCGGTTACCCGAGGCAAGATAACGTCATCTGCCATTTGGCTCAGCTAGATAAATGTGGGGTGCGCGGTGCGAAGGTTCAATCCTCGTTTTTTCAGTTTTACAGTAGTGCGACCGAGTAGAAAAGTCTACAAAAGTGAGTCATCAGAGCATTGTCTCTGACTCTTTCTGCTTGTGCACTGTGTTTTTCTATGAACCTCACGTCATTGGAGCGTTACAATGGTGAAAGATAAACTTGCAATGAATTTCCCTCCAAAAAAAACAAACAAGTTGTTAAAATAGTTTTGCATTAACACGATAAAAAAGTGATAGTGAGAAGATTGTGTTCTTTCTAGTAAAAGCAGCAAATTTACACATTTTCTATGTCACTGCTGCCCAATTAGAGTTATTGAATGTATTTTTTGGGAAACTAAAAGACCAGTTAATGATAATTCCATTACTAAATTAGTTGATGATTAATTCAACAATCTTTTTACTTGTTGCAGCTCTAAGTCTATATATTTTCTTGTTGCAGATGCCTTACTAACCTGGAAAAATGCCTCGCTGGCCTCTGCTCTTGCTCATACTCCTCCGTTGCGTTTCCTTCTCGCTCACAGGCCTGCAGCTCGTCCTGGTTCCAAACGTCGTCCGCAGCCTCAGACACACTCCTGTTGTGGATGTTTCCATTGAGGTCCAGGCACAGCTCCCGGCACTCCTCTCTCCATCCACCAGGGGGGCGCTGCTTCACCGCTGGACGCCCTTTTCAGTGGCTTTGATGCCGGCTGCTGCTCATTGCTGCTCCTGTGTGGGCTGTATGAGAAGGCACACAACAGAAAGGTTAAAGCTCGTATGATAGATGAATGAGTTTTCAATGGCTTTATTTGGTGTCATAATCCTTGTGGTAAAGATGGTTCAATATTTTCAACATTTAAGATGCAAATTATAACAAAAAAGTACAAATTTATATTAGGTAAATTGAGTTGTAAAACAGAATCTCTCCACATGAGTCGTCAAAAAGCACCAAAATGCAAAGACACAACTAGGGCTGTAACTAATGATTATTTTGGTAATTGATAACTTGTTGATTATTCCTTTGATTAATCGACTAGTTGCTTAGAATGCAAGAGACACTTGGATAGAAGAGTTTTGCCAATTTTGAGCTGAGTAACATCACAAAAGAACGTTTAGTAGTAGTTTTAGTAGTAGTAGTAGTAGTTTAGTAGTAGTTTTTACAACATTACACAATTTGTATTGCTCGTCATCATTGCCTGTTTAATCTGAGCTTATTCTCAAATCAACAAGTTTTAAAAACTTGTCCTATAGGGGTCCTATTGTGTTTTTTTTTTTCATATTTAGTAAGAATCTAGAACATGCGCAGATCAGTAATTTACCTTTTGTTCATTGTTAAACACAAAGTTAAACAAAAACAACTTAAAAATAGAAACAGCTCTACTGACTTCCTGTTCAAAACTGCTGATCTGATAAGCCCCGCCTCTTCACTTTAAAATGTAACTGTAAAAAGCAACAGATTTTTAAAAACACTTTTTTTTATAGTTGGAAAGTGACTTTGAATTTGTAGTTGTTAAGTAGTGAGTGATTAAACTGTTGTTCTCAGTCACTGTCCATATTAAAGAAAAACTAAACGCAAAATCAACTTTTTTCACTGTTAAACTATGTGTTTGGGGTCAAAATTGATATATCTACTGTTTCCAGGCCTGTGTGCAAAAACCCACGACTGTGCTGCCCCGCTGGTCAAACACTGTCAGTGCATTTTCAGTTCACGCCCATGTCACAGTGAGTTGAAGCGACAAACAAGCTGCCCAGGTGGAATATATAAACTCCTTCTTCCGAAACTTCTGCTGTGGCAAGTTGGAAAATGGTGTCTAAGCAGTCATGCACACTTTAACTGAGTACAAGCTCTGCACATAAGAAAAAAATATATATATATATCTGAATTTTCNGTTTGGATCATGCAGGGAAGCTGACCTGACGCTCGGACGTTTCTCCAGGTGAGGATTTGACTCTTTGAGCTCGTAGTTACGATGATAAGTTTGTTCACGCTGGAACATCATTTGTGTAGTTCAGAGATGTGTTTGAGGAGCGTGTTGTGACTTCACTAGAATCTGGATGTGTTTCGTGGCTCTGAGCCCGTGTGATCCGTGGCTTTGCGGTCGGCTGTGGAGCGCAGTGGGACGGGCAACGTGCAAAAGCAGAGCAGGGCAAATGCGCACAGCACCGTCCCTCTTTATGGCCAGTGCAGACAGGACGCGATGAGCGGCAAATGTTGCTTGAAATCCCATTCATGTGTATGTGTCTGTCAGTGGAGGAGCGCCCTGAGGTGCCGCTGACAGCCACATGCACATGAATAAGGAAAAGATCATTTAAATACTTTAATCTTGACCACTATGTGGAAGAAATAAAACAAACAAACTGGTCTGAAGTTCTCAAAGTAAAAGACCCTGAAAAAGCTTTTAACATATTTGATAAAATACTAACAGAAATTGTAAATAAATGTGCCCCTATTAGAAAATTTACAACAAGCAATTCAAATAGTCCATGGTTAGATGAAAACTTAAAAAATCAAATGAGGAACATAGATCTAGCTAAATTGAAAGCAATAAAATCTGGATGTCAGTCTGACATGCAAATATACCGGAGACTTAGAAATTGTGTGGTTAAAGAAAAAAATAAAAAGAAAAGAGCATATTATCATGACAAACTAAGTAATTCGAGTGATAGTAAACAATTATGGAAAAGCTTAAATTCTCTTCTTTACGGTAATACATCAACTCCATTATATCTGGAAACCAAACAGGGATTTTTAGTACAACCTAGTGAAATTGCCAATCATTTAAATACATATTTTCTTAATAAAGTAGATACATTCAGAAATAATTTTCAGCGGAGACAAGAAAAGAAAGCTTATACAGCCATAAACAAAATGATGGAAATGAAAATGTGCAATTTTACTTTTAGAAACATAAGCATTTCAGAAGTTGAACAGCTGATAATGAAGTATAAAGACAAACCTCCAGGAGTGATGAATTAGATGGTCGCCTGCTAAAACCAATAGCCTCACTGATTGCACCTGCTATTACTCACCTTATTAATCAATGCTTTAATCATAATATTTTTCTGTCTGCTTGGAAAGTATCTAAAATCATACCTTTGCCTAAAAACAGAAAAATGCCATTTACAGAAACAAATTGTCGACCAATTAGTTTACTCCCACTTCTGAGTAAGCTCATGGAAAAAATCATGTATGAACAGATTAACTCATATTTTAAAGAGAACGATCTAATTACTAATTATCAGCATGCTTACAGAGAAAAATATTCAACAGCGACTGCATTAACCCAAATGACTGAGGACTGGCTTTGGGAAATGGACAAAGGCAATATAGTAGGAGTTGTTTTATTGGACTTTACAGCTGCTTTTGATCTAATAGATCATAAGATGTTATTGGAAAAACTGGAAAGCTATGGCTTTGAAAAACCTGCTGTACAGTTCATTAGAAGTTACCTATGTGACCGAAACAAATGGTGTATTATAATGTCTGTTTTTCAGATATTCAAAATGTAAGACATGGTGTGCCTCAAGGCAGCTGTCTAGGGCCACTTTTGTACACAATATTTACAAACGGTTTACCATCAGTGTTAGACAAAGCACAAATTTCAATGTTTGCTGACGATGCAACAATTTACTTGTCAGGCAAATTGATTAGTGAAGTAAGAGCAAATCTAGAAGTGGAACTTCAAAAAATTGTGAGCTGGCTGAAAATAACAAACTAATTTTGAATGTTGAGAAAACTACAAGTATAGTGATTGGTACTAACAATTCCCTAAGACTTAAACCTCAACTAAACCTCTCCATAAATAAAACAGCAGTGAAGCAAATGGAGGAGGTAAAGCTCCTAGGAGTCTGGATAGACTGTACATTGTCTTGGGACCATCAAGTAAACAGTGTTGTATGTAAAATGGGACGCAGTCTAGCAGTTATAAGCGATGTTCAAAATACTTGACTAATCAAATGACACCATGTGTTATTCAAAGTCTAGTTTTGTCTCATTTGGATTATTGTGCAGTTGTATGGTCAAATACTTCACTGAAAATATAAATAAACTACAGCTGGTGCAAAACAAAGCAGCTCGTGTGGCTCTAAAATGTTCCTTTAGAACAAGTGTTGCAAAAATGCATTCACAGCTCTCGTGGCTATTTGTAAAAGATCGATGGTTGTATGCCAAAACAAACTTTTTAAGAAATATTATTACAACTCAGACACCAATAATGTTCTACCTAAAATTGCCTTTCAGTAATAATATGCATCATTATTCTACACGCCATTCAGAAGGACGTTGCTTCACTTTGCCAAAGTGTAAAACTAAACAGAGTCAACGTACTGTGATGTTTGGAGCCATGCAAGAATGGAATCATTTACCTCAGAACATACGAGAACTAAGTAGTGCTTATAGTTTCAAAAAGACACTCAAATCTCATTATCGTCAACTAAACAAGGATCTCATGTGAACTGCCATGTTACTGTTGTGATGTGTTTTTATAGGAAATGTAAACTGTTTTAATATTGTGTTAAGTTTTTTTCACATTTGTTAATTGTAATATTTGCAATTTAAATTGACCCCAGGAAGAGTAGCCGACGGACGCAGTGCGCTGCCGATGCTAATGGGGATCTAATAAATAAACAAATAAACAAATGGATTTCAAGCGACATTACGCTCATCGTATCCTGTCTGCACAAGCCTTAAGCGTCACATAAACGACTCGCGCTGTTGAATCTCGTGGTGAATCATGTGTTCAGCGCATATATTAAGACACTAAACATCAGAACCAGGCAGGTTATCAACTGAAATTACTGGTAAAAAATGAAGATCACTACTTTGCGGGTTTCGCCTATCGCAGGTTATTTTTGGAACCTAACCCCCACGATAATCGAGGGACCACTGTATGTGTGTAAAACTGCAACTCATGATTATTCGAAGACTAAATTGGTTGATGATTAATTCAACAATCTTTTTACTTGTTGCAGCTCTAAGTCTATATATTTTCTTGTTGCAGATGCCATACTAACCTGGAAAAATGCCTCGCTGCCTCTGCTCTTGCTCATACTCCTCCGTTGCGTTTCCTTCTCCCTCACAGGCCTGCAGCTCGTCCTGGTTCCAAACGTCGTCCGCAGCCTCAGACACACTCCTGTTGTGGATGTTTCCATTGAGGTCCAGGCACAGCTCCCTGCACTCCTCTCTCCATCCACCAGGGGGCGCTGCTTCACCGCTGGACGCCCTTTTCAGTGGCTTTGATGCCGGCTGCTGCTCATTGCTGCTCCTGTGTGGGCTGTATGAGGAGGCACACAACAAACAACAGTCAGAAAGGTTAAAGCTCGTATGATAGATGAATGAGTTTTCAAATATGGCTTTATTTGGTGTCATATCCTTGTGGTAAAGATGGTTCAATGTTTTCAACATTTAAGATGCAAATTATAACAAAAAAGTACAAATTTATATTAGGTAAATTGATTGTAAAACAGAATCTCTCCACATGAGTCGTCAAAAAGCACCAAAATGCAAAAGACACAACTAGGGCTGTAACTAATGATTATTTTGGTAATTGATAACTTGTTGATTATTCCTTTGATTAATCGACTAGTTGCTTAGAATGCAAGAGACACTTGATAGAAGAGTTTTGCCAATTTTGAGCTGAGGTAACATCACAAAAGAACATTCTAGAGGTGCAAATTTACAGACAAACTAGTTTTTACAACATTTCACAATTTGTATTGCTCGTCATCATTGCCTGTTTAATCTGAGCTTATTCTCAAATCAACAAGTTTTTAAAAAAGCATTAGTTTTAAAGGGGTTCTATTGTGTTTTTTTTTCATATTTAGTAAGAATCTAGAACATATGTAGATCAGTAATTTACCTTTTGTTCATTGTTAAACACAAAGTTGATCTAAAACAACTTGAAATTAAAGCCGCAAGCGGCGATAAAGGCCCTCGCCCCGGCACGAACCGCCCTGCCTCGCAACCGCCCTGCCTTGCTGTCGTCCTAACAGCGAAACAAATCCAACATCAGACCAAAAAACATATGTTTTTTTGTTCATATTATATTGTTTGTGAATTTATATAGGGGCGCTATAGCATAGATCTTTCCCATGGTTAGACGGATGTATGAAAAGTCATCCCAAGTCTAACTAAATCAAATGTTAAGTAGTCAGACAAAGTATGAGCGAAGTACAACAAGTGTTTCGTAATAGTCAAAGGTTTTCCTTGGCCACGCCCACATCATATAAAATATGACATGGCTTCAATATAACTTTTTGTCTGGATTCATGAGCTAAAGGCATCTGCCAAATTTGGTGCATATCATTAAAAGTGCAATTTGATGTTTATTGCTAGGGGGCGCTATAGCATAGATCTTTCCCATGGTTAGTCGGATGTATGAAAAGTCATCCCAAGTATCACTAATTCAAATTTCAAATGGGTCAGACAAAGTATGAGCGATGTACAACAGTTTATTCGCTAGAGTCGAAGGACTTTCCTTGGCCACGCCCACATCATACAAAATATGACATGTCTACAATGAAAGTTTTTGTCTGGATTCATGAGCTAAATGCATCTGCCAAATTTGGTGCATATCCATAAAAGTGCAATTTTCAAGGTATTGCTAGGTGGCGCTATAGTACAGTCTACATCAAAAATATTTACTACAATCTGTACAGAATATGAGTGTGCATAAGTCAGTCAAATATAAGAGTGATTGAGGTTTTGGTGTGCAAATGATAGCTGTTCAAAGTTACCGTAAAAAAGCATGTTTTTTGCCGAGCCTCTACGTAAAAACCGTAAAGTGTATCCAAAAATCTCCGATGATTCTGAATATTTCATGTCTCACGATGGTTTGGGCCAAGTTTGAGCTTGTTTGGGTGAAAAACCTAGGACTAGTTCGTAAAAACATTTGTCGTGTCAAATTCAATTTCAAAATTTAATCCAATATGGCCGACTTCCTGTTTGTCTGAGGGCGGAGCTACAATTATATTTTATGTTTGTCTCGGGGTCCTCTAGCCATCCACCAAATTTCATTCACCTACTCCAAAAAAGCCTGTCAGAATTCCCATAGACTCAATTCCAGGGGGCGCTGTCGAGCCATTTCGGTTTCACCTTCTCGAGTTTGCCCACTCAAACGGGATTTTCACCTGTCCTGATCACTCTGCCAAGTTTCGCGAAAATCGGGCCGTGGGAAAGGTCTCAAATTGCGATCTCTGACCGAGAAATATAATAATAATAAGAAACCGAGCAAAACAATAGCCCCGGCCGATTCTCGGCTCGGGCCTAAATAGAAACAGCTCTACTGACTTCCTGTTCAAAACTGCTGATCTGATAAGCCCCGCCTCTTCATTTTAAAATGTAACTGTAAAAAGCAACAGATTTTTAAAAACACTTTTTTTTATTGTTGGAAAGTGAATTTGAAATTGTAGTTGTTGAGTAGTGGGTGATTAAACTGTTGTTCTCAGTCACTGTCCATATTAAAGAAAAACTAAAAGCAAAATCAACTTTTTTCACTGTTAAACTGTGTGTTTGGGGTCAAAATTGATATATCTACTGTTTCCAGGCCTGTGTGAAAAAACACGACTGTGCTGCCCCGCTGGTCAAACACTGTCAGTGCATTTTCAGTTCACGCCCACGTCACAGTGAGTTGAAGCGACAAACAAGCTGCCCAGGTGGAATATATAAACTCCTTCTTCCGAAACTTCTGCTGTGGCAAGTTGGAAAATGGTGTCTAAGCAGTCATGCACACTTTAAGTGAGTACAAGCTCTGCACATAAGAAAAAAATATATATATATCTGAATTTTCTGTGCTAAATCAGCAGAGAAGTGTAGCTGGTGTTTACAGTTGAGGCCTAAATGACTATAGTTTGGGCATATTTTGGGTTTTGACAATTGACAATTTGCAGTCTATGAATGGTCGATGTAAGAATTACAAGTGTATTTTTATCTTTATCATGTCCAGGAGCTTGAGAGATGATGGACAAAATTGAAGAGCAAAAGGCTTCAGTTGAGCATAAAAAAAGCCTAGACAAAGTTTACAACCACAGAGACACATTTACATAAAAAAATAAATAAATAAATTACATTTAACCTTACCGGTTCACGTGTCAACGCCTTTAAGTCAAACAAAACACATTTTTTTCTTTAATCTCTATATATCCAAATGCATTCGTACTCCACTCTCCAACGTCCACTGCCCAGAGCTTGCGTTTTAAAAAACCTGTGATGTCTCCCCACTACAGCAGATTAAAGGGTTTTTCCATGTATCGCCCGGAGCAGACAGACCAGCGCTTCTCTGTGTGTGAGCTATTCAAATGAAAGCAGACGTGTGAGCGAGCTAGCTTCATTCATTCTCCACGGACACACACTCGAGCCACTTGTCCGGATCACTAACAATGAACTATCTACAACATTGACACTCTATTCGTAATTAGATAAACAGCGGACAGAAGTAACCATGGAGACAGTGCGTTATGAGTAAAGTTAGCACTCAGAACATTGTGTCAAAGCTGATTTAGATGCAACAGTAGAGTGGGAATAGGAGAGGTCCTTAAAGACACACAATGAGAGGGAAAGGTGAAGTGATGATAAATTTGTTGTTCAATGGATTTGTTGTTCAATGGGAGAGTAAGAGAGAGAGAGAGATCATAGGTAAGAGATAGTTTTGAGAGCATAGGTTTAGACTGACACATTTAAAGCATAGAGACCTATAAAGACTTAAGCAGAAGCTAAAGTTGCATGGTGCGGTTTGCTGAGATCAGGAATGTCAAGATTACCCAGGTTTTCAATAATCGCAAACATTTCCCGCCAAGGTAGGTCATTCGTAGACTTATTACAACTCACTTATTACAACTCAAGGTAAACTCAAGGATTACTCAAGGTAAACAAAACGTCTTGTGTGACGTGACTGTTTTGTTTGAGCAGCGCCAGCGAAGAAAAGCGTGTCGTCAACTCCAAAGTTTGCTGAAGTTCGCAGAGGAAACAGCGCCTCAGGAGTTGCATCCATCCAAAGAAGCAAGTCGAGGGATGTTCTGAAAACGCAGCGCACGCCAAAAATAAACTGGTATTTAAGCTTCGGTCACTTGACATTAGGCTGTACGATATTGACCAAAAGTCTAATTGCAATTTTTCTGTTTGATATTGCGATTTCCATTTGATATTCGATATTTAACATGTATACGTTTTTTTTTTTCTGTTGAGTATACCATTTTGCAGCAAATATAAAATGTTAAATATGTAAAATATACAGTATATATACATATATAAAAAAAAACTGCTCTACTAATTTGAAAAGTTTAACTATGCATACATTTAGGCATTAATATTACTTATGGTACAGCCAAGATTAATTGGCTGTTGTGTGCTTGACATTTTAATTGGTCTGCATAAGAAGTAACAGTGGCTATTGTTCAACCTAGCTAAGATTTTTGCCTATGACAGAAATATACAGTTTCGACAGTAGATGGCGCCAAGTGCCCCTGCACAGCTCAGGCGTCTGATTGAAAAAGAAAAAGATCGCTAAACTCCCAAAACAATGTTTATATCATAAGTATGAGCAAACCTGCGTGACACTGCAGTGATTATGGACTAATATCAGTCATGCAGCTTTTATTGCTTGGATTTTATGTTTGTGAAGAAAACAGACTGGATTTGCCAGACAAACATCATTCACTCACTAACGGAAATTTACAGTGATGCCCAATTAACCTAACATGCATGTTTTTGGCGGTGGGAGGAAACCGGAGTACCCGGAGAAAGCCACGGTGACACGGGGAGAACATGCAAACTCCACCCAGAGAGATCGTGAGATGTTGATATGGTCCGACCCGGGAGCCGAACCCACGACCACTTTAAATGTGACACCTTATGTATGAGTGGTTTTATTGAATACACACTAGCATGGTCATGAAAGCAGTGTTTATAGACTTTTGTTTAGTCGTGTTGTGCAGTTTAAAGGCCTATTGCTGTTGTCCTGCTGTGTGTTAACTTTCGTAGTGCGCTGTGTCCCAATAATATTTTTTAAAGCACTGCATAAGAAAAGGAGGAAAATCGTGGCTTTTGCAATTAGCTAATCGCAGTTGTCAATATCGCGGTATCGATTCGATATCGATATATATATCGTGCAGCCCTACTTGACATCCTGCTGGGAAAACAATACATGTGAGTCACGTGGTAACAAATAAAAGCTAAATAATGTTACTAGAATGCAAAATACATTTTAAAAATAGAAAACAAAAACATTAAATTAAATGTGATTAATCGCGAGTTAACTCAAGTCAATCATCTGATTAATCCCGATTAAAATTTTTAATCGCTTGACAGTCCTAATAAAAACAAATACAATTTCTACATTGACGCTGACATGATGCAGTGCAGCAGTGCATCGCTTCGATCAGCAGAATATGTCTTTTATTGAACAAGAATTCCTTTTGTCGGCTCCAGTGCTGTGTTTGGGTAAGCTGTGTGTGGTGAGTGATTCTGGGCGGTGTTACTCACAGTGGAGCAGAGCTGTAGTTGACCAAACAGTGCAGAACTCCCAGCAGGTCTTCATCCCAGTACAAGTCACTGAACCTCTCTCTCACCACATCGGCAAACACAGAGTAGTCCAGCTGCTTTAGAGAGAAGATGTACTCCCCTCCAGAAACACAAACAACAGACAGTTGGAATGATTGTATGTGATAACAACAGCTGATATTATTGACTGTACTTGTATCTAAAAGGATTTCACTAGGAATGGCAGCAGTGGTATAACAGACTGTGTAACACTGTAACAAACATACACACTAAAATATATAATAATTATTCAATTCATTTGAATTGTATCACTATTTGATTTTACTCTTTGCTATTAATTGGACTTTTTTTTTTTTTGACTGAATAGGTATTAGATTTTATATATCTAGAAATATAAATCTAAGTTATATCTATATATATAAATATTTTTCCCACGTGCTTTGTCTGTGTCAAGCTCTGACTGAATCATGGTACTTTGTGAACTTTCTGAAAAAGCAGATGATTTTATTTTCCTCAAAGGCAATAGATGTGAACATCAAAAAACCTTGATTTTAATGTTTTCCCTTATTGCCAAGTCATACACTACAGAAATGTCTTCTATCAAACTGTCAGAATATACTTTAGTTTAGTATTTTGCTTCTAAAAATCTTTGTAGAGGGGTAACGAGTTTCCTCCACACGGTGGCTGGGCTCTCTCTTAAAAACAGGGTGAGGAGCTCAGTCACACAGGAGAAACTCAGAGTAGAGCCACTGCTCCTCCCAGTCTGTTCCAGAAGGTTCCTGGATGCCTCACTGGTGAGTGCACGTCCTACTGGGAGGAGACCTCCAGGGAAAGACTCTCTCTCTTTCTGGACTGGTCTGTGAACACCTCAGGAAGAAGTGTGTGTGGAAGGAGGAGTCAGGGTCTCCCTGCTCAGACTGCTGCCGCCACAACCCTACTACGGATAAAGCAGGCAAATGGATGGATGGGAATGTTTGTAGATTAATAAATGGAGATTTTAAGATGCTTAACGTTAATTTTTTTTTTTTTACATTTCCTGACACTAGAGAGTGATAATGACCAGTAGTTACGGGCCAAATCTTCTTTCTTTCTTTTCTTTTCTTTCTGTAATTGATTATGGTGATACTTTATATATGCACGCTCCATCGTCCTCTTTACACAAGCTGGACTCTGTGTATCATGCTGCATTACGTTTTATCACTAATGCAAAGTCTCTCACTCATCATTGCACTTTGTATGATTTGGTCGGTTGGTCATCCTTGTCAATTCGTAGAAAACAACATTGGTATATTTTCATTTACAAAGGAATTCTGAGAAAACTTCCTGGTTACCTGAGTGATCTCTTCACTGTCAGCTCAGGATATTACCAGCTTCGTTCATCTTCTCACCTGCTTTACAATGTGCCTCGGCGCTCTACTGAACTGGGAAAAACTGCTTTCTCATACTTTGCACCGTGGTCTTGGAATGAGTTGCAAAAAGACCTCAAACTAAAAGCTGTGGAGTCACTGGGGAAGTTCAAGAAAATTGTAAAAAGTGTGGTGGTTGAGAATTGTGTATGATCTTCTTGAGAGAGTTGTTTTTATAATGTAATAATTGTTTGTATTTTTATTGTATTGATGGTGTTGGCTGCTACCTTGGCCAGGTCTCCCTTGTAAAAGAGATTCTGAATCTCAATGGGACTTCCTGGTTAAATAAAGGTAAATAAATGAGTCAGAAGTCTATAACTTTTTTTTATTCTTATTTTTGTGTGTAGAGACAAAATATTCACAAAATTAGGTAAAATGAAACATTTTGTATGTGCACAGTAAATAAAAAGGCATCTAGTGTAAGTAATGGTGTCTCAGCTGTAAACTTCATCACTGATTGAGTTGCTTACCCTGACTGCAGTGCATTTATTAACCACTTGATGGTGCTATAGAATGCACCAACACAGTGTCTACACAGTTTGGGAAATATGTTATACATACCCATCACTGGTGACCAGTAGTGAGAGAACTTTGTAGGGTTGTTCTATAACCTTTTTATTTCACTTACAGATGTATTTTGCAAATCTTTATTTTTATTTTTATGGATGCTGAGGTTGTGTTGTTGCACAGAGTTGCCCGTTCCATTCTTTAATTTTTTTTTCACTAAAAGAGAAAAAAAATATAATACAAGTCATATATTTCTGGTCCTTACCCATTGCGATGTCTTCATGTCCGTTGTCCAAACCAGTGTTCAAAGTAAACTCCCCTTTTAGCAGGTCGATCACTTCCTGAAGAGCCGGATGCACCTCTGGAGACATCAACTTAGCCTTCCCATTTTCACTTTATTGTCAATTAAAAAGCTACAACTGTTATCTAAAGCGGCCAATCCATTGTTTTGAACTTGTGGATTTGATAGCAATCCTTTTAAAGACTGTGGCACCAGAGACAAGTTTATGTCCAGGCCTTGTACAGAGTCAGGCGCTCGGACCTGAACAGGGACCAGGAAAAGTTGTCCTGTTTTGGGATCTTGTCGAAAGAGGTAATTGTTGAATACGCCGCAGTTGTTGAGGTTGGAGTTTAGAGATGAAGGTAGCGACACTTCGATATGGGAGACGTCAGGGAGGCAGGGGTCAGAGGTCACTGGCGCTGGCGGGGTAGGTGATGTCGTAGTTGTGTTCTCGGCCTCAGCAGAAGGACAGGAGTCGTGTTGCGCAGAAGCCGGTGGGTCTTCAGAGACGGAAAACGTGTCCAGGCCGATTTCCTCAATGTTCTCACTGCTGTCGATCAAACCCTCCATGTACCTGAAGACACAGACAGGTCTATAGATTTACACTATTTCTTTAAAAAGGGTTGGAACAATTTGTCGAATAATCGTGATTAGATAAAGAAATAACCATAATAATTATTGAACTATACCGACTCTAAAATACAGGTAAACTATTTTCCAACTACAAGCCTTTTATCACCGTATTGCAACTTTAATTTGGCTAAAAAGTCATTTTAACCTCAAAACACAATAGAAATAATTGTCTAAAACAAAATAAATAAATAAATCAGTGACCATAATTGTCAGCCCTATCTTTGAGTCTCTGCGTTAACATCTAAATGTTATCTAAATCCAAATTATTATACTATAAACTGAAGAAGAATTGATACATGATATAAACAAAAGTGTGTTCAATAAGTTTTGTTTGTGATTTTCAACTAAAACACATATTTTGCAATATTTATATTGCTTTAAGCATTGAGAACTTTTGCTTTGGCCTCTCATGGGTAGTACTTAAATAATGTACCAGTGTATGTATTGCAAAGTACACAGAAATATCTCTGGGAAGGATACCTCATTTGGATTTTGTGTTTGTCCTTGATTTGTGTTTGGATAACAGGGAACTACAAAGAGTAGGTAAACAAACTATGCTTGTCACGAACATGCTAAAGTAAACATCTACCATACTGTCCAGGTCATTGAGTGATTAGGAGCTGCATCAACAAAATTTAAGAAGAAAAAACTAAAAGTTTATTTAAAGGCTGAAGACCTGTGTCCTGCTGGAGTACTCATGTCCCGACTGACAAGACAACATGTCCGGGTACAGTGTACTGGACATAATCCACGCAGGGATTTCTGCAGAACCTACAGACTTGTGGGTAAGCTTTCAGAACAGGTGTTTATGTTGTCGTATGGAACGTGCAGTCAGACCACTGTGGTTCCGACTGGACTCAGGACTGAGTGATGGATAAATGCCACCTGGAGTCATATTAATGTATGCCTCCAGGTGCTGCCTCCAGACTCAGAGACTATTGCTGATGCACTTCTTAATTAACGCAAAGTAGCCTGGAGTTCTCGCATCAGTAACAGCGCAGAGAAAAACTTTCCTAGGAGGAATGAATGAGGGACTAGGAGCTGCAAATAACATATACAGTTTGTAATAAATGATTGATGTAGCAAAGAACATTTGGTACCTAGGGTTGTCTGAGAATCAGAAGGAGAAAACTTAGGAGCTTAAGATTCATCGTATTACCTTGAATGAAGCTAAATATACAGTATTTCCATTTACAAAAAAGGATGTTTTTTTATGAGAACAGTATCTGAACCTGTACTTAAAAATATATATATATAATAGTTATTATAATAATAAAATAAAATTAATTTACATCTGTTCTTACCCCTCTAGTTCGTCTCCAACACTGGGACTCTTCTCTGCTGCGTCCTGATTGGTCAGAATGATGGGGGTGAAGTGTGTGGCGGTGGAAGTGAAGGCTTCTGGGAGTTGTAGTTCTCTGTTCTCTGGATAACTGTGGGGAATAGGGCCAGGTACAGGAGCCAGTCGGCTCTCAGTGGCCATGGGCACAAAGCCTACGCACAGTTACAACAACGCCAGACACAATATCAATGATTCTGACCCATGCACTGACTACACACAGAGATACAGTAGGACTGAAGACTGACACCACACTGTTCACATGATGTGGACAAGAGAGACAGACTTTAGCCTCTAATACAAGGATATGCAGTAGGTCACTTGTTTCTTATTACATACCACTGTTGAGCTGTGATGAGTCGTCATTCGAGAGTAGTTGGGCTTCAGTTGTTTTTGAATCTTCCAAATATTTTGATGGCTGGAGGAAAAAAAAAATAAAAATATAAGGATAGATTGGATACATAGTTGTATGCTTGTGTGAGATCTAAAGGCTACGCTTCAGCTAATTGTGAAGAGTACATAATGTGCAGATTGGTTTATTTGTGTGAAGCACATGACACAAAGGAGCTGATTGGCTGTCTGTCATTTAGACAAACAAAATCTCACTTCACTTACATCACAGTAAAAAAAAAAAAAAAAATTCTAGGGTTTGAGAAATTTAATACATTAAAGAGGGCCATCATTTTGTCTTTTACTCGTGTTAATTTAACCAACCCACAAGCACTTTCTACCTTTTGTTTCCTTGTGTGGGTGTGCTTGTGCGACATGCGTTGTCGTGTGAGCCATTCTAAGTCACCAGTATGCACTTTCCCTTCCTTTGCTCTTTTGTGTTGCGTTCTCATGTGTCGCGCTCTTCTCTGCCACTCTCCTGTGCTGCGCATATTGTTGTTTGTTTTAACTCTGAACAATCTCTCAATCTTATATTCTCATTCATCTTGTGTGAGTCAAATACAACATGAGAACTTAGCAGTGGGACTTCATTACAGGACCTACAGTATATATTATTTTCAACACTAGTTGTTTGGTCTAATTTCAAAACATTAAATACAACCTAAATCTGGGGTGCTCACACTTTCCAGCTCACGATCTACTTTTTAGTCAAATCTACTATCGATTTTTGTATGTTTTTTTTTTTATCATCAATTTAAAATATAAGACTTTGTTTATTAATTAAACATCAGGTGTATAATAGGCTACAAGCAACTAATTTACTTGAATACATTCCTTAGAACAATTAACAATTAACATGTAGGATTTTAAACCTGTAAAATAATCTGGAAGAAACAATGTAGCAATTATTCTAAGGAAATCAAAATCTAGTTTTTCTAGAGTTAACCTCATTCTAACCTCGAATGGACTATAATAAATCTGACACTAAAAAGACACTAAACTTCACATAACCAGCAGGCTTCGCGATCGACTCTCCTGCTCGGAGATCGACTGGTAGCTCGCGATCGACGTATTGAGCACCCCTGACGTAAATTAATCAAAAGGATCAGTGTAATATATTAGGACTGTTTAAGCTAATTGTAGACAGGCTAGTCAAAAAAAAGGCTCTTACGAATTGGGCTCATTAAATAAGTCTAAATTAACAATTTAAAGCATCAAAGCTAAGAAAATAATGTGCTTGGTTGGGATTAACAAGGGTATGCAATTAATAGCAATTAATCACAATACATTTTTTGGCGGTATTGCGATGAATTAGTTATTTATTTTTAATTGATTCCATGTGTGCTAGCCTGGATATTTTTTAGGTAGGATTGCAAAATACATTTTGTGTTAAGGGTGAGTCTATACATTAGCAAATGTATTACTGCCCTGAGTGCAACTGCTTTTCTTTCAATAACAAAAGTGTGGAAAAAGTGCTAGAGTGCTAAATGACTTAAAACAGCAATTAAACCACCAACCTCACCCATACACCCCTGAATTACAGCCTTTCCAGTTAAACTAATCTTGAATGACGTACACCTTCATTTGCATTCTGAATGAACAGAAAACAGATTGACCAAGTCTCTGATATTATACACATCTACTAGAGCGGTGCTGTGTTTGTACGTGATAAAAGCATTACCTTGTGAACTCTGCTGATGAGTTTGTCCCACACTGTCTCTGCGCTGGTCCCCTGACGCGATAAGTAGTCACGACAACTCTGCAACAGATAATGAGACAAAACAGCGCTCAGACACAACACTTCAGTCCCATCACAGTAAACAAAGTGGACAGAGTGGAAAATAACAGGCTTCACCGACAACTGACAGCAAATAAAATACAAACGGCTGTGGTGAAGAGGGCGGAAATAGCACAAGAGTTTGAGTGATTGTCACAATGAATATGATTTGTTTTATTCATAAATCAGGTGCGTTCAGTCAAAAGAAGTGCTGTGACTTTCTTGTTTAGCGGTGATAAACAGATGTATCACTGCACTTGACTTTTCCACTTCACTTTTCAAAGCTGCACAATATTGTAAAAAAGGGACAATTTTTCTCTGAAAAAAAAACAAAAAAAAACATAGAAAACAGAGTTGCCAAGTCCACTTCTTTATAGCGGCTTTGGGTCTCTTTTATTTGGAAAGTCACTTAAGTTTTGACAGTTGTGGCACGGGGGCAAAGTGGAGCACTCTTGCCTCACAGCCAAAAGATTAAAGGTTTGACTCCTGCTCGCCTGGCCTTTCTGTGTGAACTTTGCCTGTTTCCTCTCGTGTCTGGATGGGTTTACGCTGGGAACTCCAGTTTCCTCACCAATCAAAACATGCATGTTAGGAAAGATCCTTCAGATATGGTAATCCTGACCAGGCTCAGCAAGTACTACTAGAAATGTATCCTCGAGCGCTGACTGCTTCTGAGGAGATGCCCCAGAGGCTTTGAATGCAGAGGACTAAAGTTCCTACAGAGACAATAAGGTGTACCTTAACCTTAACTTAATCTTAGATTTTTTTGGAGCTTCCACTTGAGAAATCACTAGCACTGCATCGGCAGATCATGTTTAATTAATGGATTACAATAATAACCTTTAATTGTTAATAGTTTTGAGGTTGCTTGCGTTGGGCTTTCTTTCAAAGGCATGGTTTCTTATTGCTCTATAGAAATCTGGCAAACCCTGACAGGATACTTTAGCAATTGCACTTTAATAGTAATGTTGATATTAATGCACAGCATTTTTATATATAGTATAAATATACTGTATTTGGCAATGGTTCTGATTCAATTTTAACAATAAATTGCAAAAACATTTGCAATACATTTTCTAACAGCAATGATTTCTGTATATTTTAAAAGACAGTGGAGGCACGCAATTCTTGCATAATGCAAGTATTATAAATATTATGAAAAATCCATCTGGGCCCCACCAGTCTGACTGGTTTACAGTGACGATCATATCGCAGCAGGGTGAGATGACTGGCTTGTTAGAAAAGACGACAGCAAGTAGCGTTTGAATCAAGCCAAACAAAGATGGCATCTCCCGTGGATGTACATGTTTCTGCTGCGTTTGGTTCTGTTTTAGTAGAAATACAATATTTCCATTTAGAAAGAAAAGCAGCGACAACAAATAACAAATAATCAAGGATCAAACCTTTTTAGCAGAGACGATAGTTGGCCTCTCGATGGGCGTCCTCTTGGCCATCTCCAACAGAAGCCTCTTCAGTTTCCGAGGCATCGCTAGCTTCTGATTGGCTGATAAGTTGAATTTTGCCGTCGCCCACAAAATTGCAGCAATACCATAGATACAGACCTAAAGAAACATATGACATATTTGAAACTATAATGGCTTATTCAGGTCTATCCTTGTTTAAAGAAGCATTGCATAACTTCATGCTTGTCTTGCCAATGTTCCATAGCACTGCAATAAACTTATTTCCAAAGTGACAAGTGAATGATGCCACCATGCCAGTTACATCCATGTAAGTCAGCTCATAGTGACAATGCATGTTTTGTAGATATTTTAAAGAAAAGATCCTATAACAGTGGTTCCCAACTTGTTCCATTCTGGGCCCCACCAAACAATCCACTAATGAAGTCACGACCCAGCACTTCTAACAGGGGTGTGTAACTGGTCTGATGCAGAGAGATGACATTTTCAGCTGTCATCCTCTAAAAGCCACAAAACATGCTGACAAACCACCACCACCAGGGGGCAGAATGAACTCATAACACAGATCCTCAAAAGTATTAAGACTTACAAACCCTTTGTTGCAAAAATATTTAAATGTAAATAGGTCAGTGGGTCCTGTCCAAGGAAAATCTTGAATACATCTGTTGCAATTTTCTATAATTTTATGAATTTAAAATGTGATATACTTAGTTCTCATTTGTGTGTTGTTGCTTTTTTTTTATATATATATTTTAAATTCAAAAAGAAAATCAGAGGTTGAGGAGGCAACATTAGGGGCTCCCAACTTCTGATTTTCAAATCCAATCTCCTTCCTTGTAAAACTGGACTTCAGCAGGGTCAGTGTGATTAACTCTTCTGTGAGATCAGAGCAGAGAAAACACTACAGCAGGTCAGTGTCTAAACGTCTGTTTTAGTCAGTTTCATGCAAAAGCAGCAGCTGCAAAGATCACTTTGAAGATTCCCAGTTTTTACTTGTGCATGTTTTATGTCACTGTATGCTTTGAACTTTTTCTCTGTGGATAAAAGGTGGATTTGGACCAATAACAAGCTCCAGGTTCATAGGATATCACTGTGAGGAGTTTGACTCTGGGCACAGACACACGCAGCCTCTTGTAAATGAAAAGACGGGTCCAGTCTTTTGTGACCAAACAGTGGGTTGTGGGTGCTATATTATGCTAATTTGACTTTTAGCTATGTTAGAATGATGTTTCCTCATCCATACCATTGTAAGTAGGGATGTTCATGGTAAACCGATTAACCAGTTAACCGTGACTAATGTCTTGACCGAGTCGTTTTTTACCGGTTAACTGACAAATATTCATTGCTCCAGCAGATGGCCTAACTGTCCCTAAACAGTTCTGGCGTTTGTCAGAGAAGAAAAAAAAGATCGCTAAAACTGCAAAACACTGTTTATCCATAAGGACTGAGCAAACCTGCGACACTGCAGTGTTTATGGACAAATATCAACCATGCAGGATTTATTCACTTGGATTTTATGTTGGTGAAGAAAACACACTGGGCTATTCAACTTGCCTGGTAAACTATCGATGTTTTTACCTGTTCAGGGCAAGCTAAGGTAAGCAGTACTTAGCAGCAACTTTAAAACATGACTCTTATTGGAGTAGTTTTATATATACAGTGCAAAATGCATTAAAACAGTTTATAGAGCTTCTATTCAGCCGTGTTGTGCCCAGTTTAAAGGCCTGTCGCTGACTCGCTGCTCTGAATTCACTTTCATAGCGCTGCTGTGTCTAATTATAACTCTTCCAGTAAAATAACAGCAATAAAAAAGTACCGTGTTAACGTGTTCGATTAACCGATTATTACCGTGAAGAGCTCCAACTAACAGTTAACGAAAAATTTGAAAATGTGCATCCCTATTGCTAAGGTTATGTTGTTTTTCATTCACAAATGTTTGAGTAATCCAGGCTGTTCTACTGCAAAGATCAAATGCTCTGTCCAACTTGTGATGTCATTATGTGGAAGTTTTAAGTTAGCTTTAATTTAACTGATTTATATAACAACACACTAGAATAAGGTTATGTTTTTTTGTTTGTTTTTGTTTTCTTTTGTTTCTTGTTGGTCGATTGAGATTATAGAATAAGTCAACAATATTTCTGTTGCACTGAACAATCAAGCAGTTTAAATGAGGCTAAAAACATTAGATGTGGCTGCAAATTTAGGCCTGTTCACTACCAAGTGATTCAAATGATTGTAGTGAAGCTGTGTGGAGTTTAAAACACTTCCTGTATTATTGCTTAATGACGTCACAAAGTGGAACAGATTTCAGATTGTCAGAAGAATGCAGTTTACATAATATATAAAACTAAACATAATCAAGACAAAATCAACCAACCTTCTCAGTGACTATCCCATGTTCTTGATATTCAGGGGCGAGATAAAACTCATCACAGTAACCTATAAAAACAAAACTTCTAGTGAAATTAAGGACATTTTTAAATTCCGCAGCAGAGTATGAGATGAACAATGTAAAAATACCATGTTTTTGGCTTTAAGTAGAGAACCTCCCCCTCACATCCCACATACACCGTGTCCAGGGAAAGATATGCTGCAAGGACAAAGCAGAACACACACAGAAGAAAGAGCAAAGAAAGGTGTAAATAAAAGTGGATTCAGTCAGTAAGATCAAAATGTAATCATTGTATTTTAAAGTGTGATGACTGAATGCAATTTTATATGATTTGCTACTGTAGTGTAGATTCACCACTGACTAAACCAAGATTTTTTATTTAATTTTTTATTTTTTTGTTAAGAATCAATACGTGTTCAAATGTAACCGGCTCATGCCAGATGGATCGGTCTTCCACAGTATCCATCTGGAATTGACTCGCTGAAGGCGTTTGGGAAAAGGTGGGACGTTAAGTGAAATACACCGCGGTGATTGGGTAGGCAACCTACCGTATTTTCCGGACTAAAAGTCGTGCTTTTTTTCATCGTCTGACAGGGGGGGCAACTTATACTCAGGTGCAACTTATTTATGTAAAAAAATGTGAATTTGTGAATAACTATTCATATATTACGGGTCTCGACCGGACACTGCTGCCTCCGAGGTGCAGCTACTTGCGTAAGTGCGAACAAGTGCGGTGCGTTTTTTTGACCGTGATCGATTGAAAGACAAACAAATGTTTGTCTGGTGGAGGCTGGTAAACAACATAAACTTGCTGGGGCTGCATTTCCTTGTTTCATGTGGAGCACTCGCAGACCTACGGCAGAAGCATGCGGGTTAATAACTTTTCAGATGAATAAATGATGGGTTGCTGTTTATGTACGAAAATGGAGTTAGGGCAACAAAAACAAGCAGCGGATTTAGCGGAAAGAGATGTATGGAACTTGCTGCAGGTAAATCACCGATTGTTGAATGTCAAATGACAAAATGCTTATTGCAGCTTATTTAGTGAAATATAGACGCCAATTAATGCAAAGTTTAGTCGTTTTATCTGATCTTGTAGTTTGCCATGCCAGCAGTCCTTCACCTCTGTGCATCGATCGTGTCAGAAAAAAACCTCAGACAGGCACAGGATGGAAAAATTGTCTGTTTATGTGTTGATTATGTAAATTAATTTCCCCCAAAAAGTGCGACTTATACTTCGGTGCGACTTATGTATGTTTTTTTCTTCTAAAATATGCATTTTGGGGTTTCTGCGACGTATACTCCGGAGCGACATATAGTCCGGAAAATACTATTTGTGTTTAGTTAATCACAGCAACAATTGTAATGGTGTATCCAATGTCCGCGTAGGATAGAACAAGTGTCACACATACTGCTCTTCTTTCAAAAATAAACTACTTTGTATTTCTGCTAAAACCACATCAAAAGCAGCAGAAGCAGTACACCCACGAGAGCAGCCATCTTCGTGAATCAGACTTGGCGGAACAGCTCGTCTTAGCCCGCCCTCCTACAATGTGATTGGGCCGAAACACCACTGGTTCGGACCCTCAAACCATCGGGCGGCTGGGCAGATGCTTATCTGTTTTGAATCACATATCACGAGACATCCCAGGCAAGCATGAATTGAGATATTCAGTTCTACTTCTGACCCCAGATCTGGAGTCATTATATTGCGATTAATATTTTCTCTATTTAATACAACCGTTATTCAAATTTGAACCACCGCTCATCCAAAGGTCAGCCTTTGTCGTGCTATGAGATACAAGAAACAAAAACATACCATTTCTTGTTTTTATATTTAGAGGTCAATTGTTGTTGTTGATGTTATTATTATTTTTTGTGACAACTTTTACTAAATACAATACTAGATTTAGTAGTGATTAGTATCCGGTTTTCCTTACTTTGTCAACTTTAGTTACAAAAGAAAATGAATTTGTTGGCTCTTCTTTGTGCGACTGACCTGGGAGTCGATGTAAGTCTGCAGTGAGGAGAGGCAGGTGTAACACAAGGCCCACAGCTCATTCACACTCAGCCTCCGACCACAGCGAGTCAGCAGCTCTCGCAGACAAATCCACTGCAAATCAAACAGAATGAGCAAAATCCATCCTAATACTAAAAAATATACAATGCATAAAGCCGTACTTGAGTCTATTTGTCATTTTTTAAAACTGTTTTGAAGTATTCATCTCTAGCTCGAAGCATGAATGTCAAGTTTGAGGTTCTATTTCATGACTATAAATCCTTCTTATTTCATGACATTTGGTAATCTTTTAGTTGTCTCCTCATATATTTTGCTAAATATTTTTTGTGATCAATAAATAATGTGCTTGCAGTCAGAAAAAAAAAAAAATTACTCACTGGACTAAAAAAAATAAATAAAATAAACTTTGGGGACTAAATTCAGGCCTCCCCATGTGTTTCATATGTTGCTCCTTTAGTTAAATATTGCACCTAGAGGCATATCGAGTCTACAATGAAGAATGCTTCAAATTACTGTTTTAACGTTCTGTTTCAGTGAGATTATCTGGCTCCAGAAAGTTCCACTGTGACATTTAATGTAATGATCATTGTAACAAATTACTGTATGATTATTATAACAAATGAATGTAATGATTATTTATAGGTACAAATTACAGTCATGTATGGCTATTGTTAGATATACAGTTTATACTTTTTTGGCCATTTTTTTTTCACTGAAACTGCCTTTTACACCTGTGATGATATAGAATATACACTTAAATACTGCTTCGATTTTGCTTTTTTTTTTTTTTTTAAAGTACAGTAAAAAGAGTCACTACAGCCTGACTGTCAATGGGAGTTGATCTCTCTTTCATTGTGGTTTATCATTTACCACCTGTTTTTTTGCTTTTGTTTGTTTGAGTTTTTACTGCCAAGAAAGAGGATCTAAGGACAAGGGGATGTTCTGGGACGATTATTCAATTGCTTGTTTCATAAGCTGCTTTTGTTTTTCTTATTTTCTGTATTACTGTTTGGTTTTGACATGTTTAATACTTTAACAAACTTGGGAAGAGACAACTGCTGTTGTGATTTTGGGCTATGCAAAAATATATATATGTATTAGGGGTGTCAAATTAGTACATTAATTGAGATTAATTAATTACAGACATATTAATTGAGTTATTTTTTTTTTTATCGCATTAATCTGTTTTGAAATCTTTAACTGGTGATGAGTAGCAACGAGACAAAATAAAGAAGCAGCGAAAGTTATTGGACTGATGGACGGGAATTTTATGTTAAAAAACTTCCTAAAGTCTTCATTTTTTTGCAATATATTATTATTTCCCATCTGCAACAAAATGTAATTAATTAAATTGGATAAAAACTAAACAAAAACACTTAAGTTGAGTGTTTTTCTCAGTAATTTAGGTGAGATTAAAAATAGATTAATTAATTACAGATCATAATTAATTAATCTCTCTATTTTTTTAATCGCTTGACAGACACTATATATATATATACAGTATATATTTGATCGAAGGAGTTTAGTGTAATATCCAAAATACTACTTGGACTATTTGCAACTCTTTAAAGTCTCCATGGTTTTACATATTTGAACTTGAATACCAACCAAATTTACTTAGGACATTATTTCAAACAATGTTCAAAATATTCATTCATCAAAATATCTTCCACACTAGATAAAGAATTTTTGCTGGAACCAAGACGTCAGAGTTAAAACTTTTAAAAACCTTTTTAAGACCAGAGAACATACACATTAAGACCTATTTGCGAGTTGTAACCTATAATATTTCACAATGCAACTTCTTTTCAGACCGCTTCTCGTGATACAATTTTATATTTTGCTATAATTATGAAAAACAACCAAATAACACGCTATCTGACAGAAATTGTTTTTCTTTTAAGACCTGTGAAAACATTTTTAAAGACAGAAATTTAAACTTTTCCATTTCTATTTAAGCCTAAGAACCTGGCTGAAACCTTGCAGATGAAATACGCTTTTGTCAACTTTTACAGCTTCAAAACAAACGCATTCAGACTGACCTCATCCTGCGACTCCTCGTTGAGGCACAGCATACTTTTGGTCATGTGGTTATTTGTGCAGAGTCTGTTATTTAGAGACTTCCCACAAGAGTCCTGCTCCAGTTCCAAATCCTGGCACGAACCGCACGGCGACTGTAAACCCTCCGCTTTCTCCTCTCTGTTCGCCTCCTCTATGTGCAGCGGCTCGTTCAGGCTTTCTCGCGAATCGTAACGTCCCATGGTGGCGTTCATGTAATCCTCGATGGTGCTGACGGCGTAGCATTCGCACGAGCTGCCCCGATTCAGTCGCTCCAGTCTCCAGGCGGATTTGGGTTGATCTTCGTCCGCTCCGATCTCGCTGAGGTCCGACACGGGGAAGCTGATGTCTCCGCAGGACGTGGGGGACATGGCGGGGGGGTTGTTGGAGTCCGGGACGGAGCAGGAGCGGTTCAAAGCCCCCAGATTCGGCTGAACCTGGCGTGGGCCCGTCTCATCACCGGAGAGCTGTCGTAAGAGCGGAAGTCCAGCTCGTCTCTGAAGTTCATGCTGTGGCCGATCCCGCTGTCCATGTCCTCGGCCCAAAGAGAGGAGTCCCAGCCCGTGCACACCTGGGGACAAGACGGTTTTAGTTTGGAACATAAAAGTAGAAGTAAATTAAGTGACACAGTGTACCCCATTCATAAGTGTAACGCTGATGTTGACGTGCTCAACAAAACCTCAATATACCATGGAATTTTCTCTTCTTCCTTCTATTGGTGTTTTTGTTTGTGATTCTGGAGAGCTTCTACAAATGTACTGACTTACCTTTTTTACATTTTCTGATACTACTTTGAAATATTTTGGGATAAATATTTTATCCTTGCAAAAATGAACAGAGCCAGGGTTAAACTTATATAATAAATGTGTTGACATAAGAAGACTTTTCACAAAAAAGGACTTTGGATAAACTTGCAAAATAAATAAATAAACAAAAATAATAAAATTATGAAATAATAACAAAACAAACAAAAAAAAAAAAAACAAACAACACAATTTTAAAGGACTTAAAGGTGGGGTAGCTGATTTTTTACACTGCAAACATAATTTAGGTTTTAAATGTGACAACTTCCTCTCCTAAATCCTTTGACACATGGTTAACTCTTTCCCTGCCAATGACGGAAATTTCCGTCATAAGCTTTTTTTTTACGTGCGGCGATAGAGCGCTCTCTGATGTACGTGTTGAATTAATCAGCATTAAAATAGCATGATGCAGTTTCATATATTCACCACCAGAAGGCTGTATCGCATTAGCACAAGAGCGCAGCGGAAGTCAGAAGACCCGGAAACTCACGTGTTGTTCTATTTACATTATTGAGCGTCGTCTGCTGTGTTTACGTGATCATCCGACTCTAAAGGATCGTCTTTCTTTTCAAACGGATTACAGATAAAACATCTTGGACTAAAAACATTGTTGAGTAAGTTTAGAGCAGATATTTGATCTTTAAAATGAAGAAAAGACTATCCTACAGGACTAGACTCTGAGGAGAACGACATATGCAGCAGTCTCGAGGACAAAACTAAACTTTCACTTCTGTGAGCGATCCAAAAGTGTCAGAGTAAGTCAAACTACTGTATTTGTTCATGTTTGAAGGGTTAAATATAATGTTTCCCCCGTTAAAGAGCTGAATCTATAGAATCTGTATCAGAAAGTAAAGTTGCCTCCTCGTCTGTAACACAGCTTTGTTGGTTTAAAGATGAAAAAGACACTCGTCTTCATTGCTTTCATCACGTGAAGCTTGTATTTTATCCTAAAGACATTATTTCATTGTAGTAGTTATTTTCTTTCACCAAAAAGTAGTACAGACAAAAATAACAATGACATGAAGTTTGATTTAGAAAAAGGCCGTTATCTCAGAAGTTTCTCGTCAAACGCTGAAATCTAATGAAAACAATGAATATCAAATGCCTATAAAAAGAGAACAGATTAATGTAGAATAACAATTCTTTTTTTAAAAGAAAGTAGACACTTGTAGGTCTCATTTGGTGTTAACATGTCATGATTCCAGTTGCACAAGGTTTTTTGTGGAGCTGTGAATATTGCTTAAAATTAGCAAAAAGTACTGGCAGGGAAGGGGGGTCAAAGTCAGAATAGGGCTGGCAGTCAAAGAGTTAATATCAATGTGTGTTCATTTTTGGGTACCACTTTATATTAACTACGCCTTAAAGGTTGTATGGAGGATTTTCAAAAATTGTTTGTTGTCATCTTGTTAAAAAACAGTTGCATAGCTTTGTAACAGACTTGTACTTATGCTAAACAAAAAAAGAGTAAAAAAAATATATAAACTGTGGACATGATAAATCCAGTAAAACGTTGACCAATAGATAACTAAGTACCTCGTTATCTATTGGTCAACGTTTTAACCTGTCAAGTAAACCTTCAGTGTTCCTAAGTAACTCACTGGCCCAGTTACAGTGAAGGGCGTGGCCCTGGGAGGAGAAACACATGTGTATCATTTGAAAAACAACAAGCAGCTGTTGGATTTGCAAAATCCTCCATACAACCTTTAATTGGCCTTAGTAAACCATGAATAAAGCATAAATAAAGCCTTAATTATTCAATAACTAATGATGAATGAATGAATAAAAACTGTTTATTAATGCTTAGTAACTACTTAACTAAGGAGCTAAGGTTAGGATTTAGGGTTAGGGGCAGAAGCATTAATAAGCTTTTTCATCTATTAATTAATAATTTGTTCATATTAAATTAGCTCTTAATTAAGGTGTTATTAATGATTTATTATTATTAATTATTCTGTAGTTATTCTAAAGTGTTACCCATTTTTGTTCCAATTATGGCTTAAAAAACATTTCTTACAAAGAGGAAAGTGAAATTGAAGAGAACCTCTCAAACACAACCAATCAGAGTGCTGCATCGGGCTCCTGATTAGAACTAAAATGATCCAATATTTAATTCAGACAGTATCAGTAGTCTCTTTTTTCACATACTGCTCCATTTATCATATACTTTTTTAGAGGTTACTAATATACAGTATATAAAATTCTGTGTGTAGGAGCTACTTTAGAGGCTGATTTTGACAACAATCGTTAAACAAAATGTATTTTGACAAAACCACTTTTGAATCTAAAACAACTTGAAGATGAAGTGGATTAAATACATTTTTTGCAGCAGATTGAACAACTTTGTGGTTTCCATACTAACACCTATATGCCAGGGCTATTCAAATGGCGGTCCGGGGGCCAAGTGAGGCCCATCAAGGTGCATGTTTGGGCCCAGTGTGTTGACCTGTGTGTTCTGTGCATAATGTCAGCTTTGTTATTCACTAGCCTAGTGCAATATGCATCATTTAAGCCAGAGGCTATTTAAAAGATCATTTGGACAAAAACATTGGCAATAGAATGTGCTTTTCTACTTTTTTGTTTAATGTTTTTACTTTTTGGTTGTTGCTTCTATTTTTTTTATTTATCAAACAATGTATTTAGCAACAAATCACTGGTAAGGTAATACGTAGGTAATAAGTCATTGGAAAATGTGAAGAATCCTCAGTGTTTCTGTTGTTTATCTGGTTGTATTTACAATTTTATTTACCCCAGTGAAAAGAGTAGATTTCTACTAAATTATACTATTTTGAGTTGTTTGTGTATAATGGATATGAAACACATTTGTAGTTTAGTTTTGTAGTTCAGCTCTCAAACCATAGCCATCTGAAATAATTGTAACACTTGTAAATATAATTGAATAGCTCTGCTGCTGCTGCTGCAAAAAAAAAAAACAGGTAAAGGGCAAACATAAAGGTTTTGCTTGTAGTGTCTAAAGTCATTATAATACTGAGAAAAACAGTGAACAAATGTAGTATGATAAAACTGATCAAACTATTTCTTTACATTTTTTTTAAAGCAAGTGTAACAGAGTAAATTTAACCTATAATGTGTCTACCGAAGCAAGACTTTCACATTTAAGTTGCTAAATGTGCAGTTGTCACAACTATTGGAGAGAAAGAAGATGGAGCTATTGACTTTTTCACAGCAGATGCTTCTTGGACAGCGACAGTGAGACTTTGTCCCGTACCTGCTGTCTGGACAAACCGTTGGTCTTAACGGGACTATCAGTACAGCCCAGGTTTTTGGCATTATCCTCGGAGCTCAGCCTTTTGAGCAGACATCTGGGTTTGGGACGCTGCCATCGAGCCTCCCATGAGCCTTCTGCTCCATCTGCGGCGAGACAAAGACCACAATTAGTCCAGATTCATCCCAACACTGCCCAAACGGAGAGATAGAGGAGAGAGAGTGACCTTGGAAAGACTCGATGGAGAGGTTCCTCCTGCCCACAGACGACAGCCTTCTGCACACAGCCGAGGACGAGGTGTGGGAGAGATGGACTGGGACAGAGACAGAACGTCCTGCAGGGAGAGAGAGAGGGACAACGTCAGACACAAACGCTAATCTGTTGTCAGCTTACAAGATGGTTCACATATGTGCTTAGAAAAAAAACGTTTAATTTTGCTTAGTTACACTCCTCGAAAACTAAATGTGGCTCCAAAATGACATTTCAAAATCACATAATGTTTAAGAGATAAAATTTTGAACTAAACCAGATAATTATTTGTAAATAGGGCTGGGCGATAAGGCTAAAAAATGTATATCACAATTTTCTTAGAGCCAGATCACGTTTTAAGTTGTATCACGATTCTTGTAAATGGTCTATTTTCAAATTGCTTTTGAGGTAAATAAATACAATCATCTGCTTTTTTTAGAAAGGTCCTTCTTCACAGTCAATAGCCGTGTTCAAGATGGTCAAGGCGGTGCAGTCGGCTCGAGGCGTACCGCCTTGATCATCTTGAACACGACTATTGTCTAGATCCAGCCGTCATATAGGCTGCTCAGTGATTGCCAGAATTTCAGACAAAAACAAGCAACGAATCCCAAAACAAGTGACCTCAACCCTTTAATAAAAAAAAAAAATTGATTAATCATGATTAATCGCAGTTAACTGCTTGATTGCAAACTTCAAAAAAATCAAAGGTATTCTATAAAAGACCACAACATTTTGAAAATGACTGTTAGAATGTCTTAACATTCAATTGTTTGTTACTTGAATATGTCAATTATTATTATTTGTGCTATACAGTTGGTTTATTCTCGTTGTGATTCCTCTGGAAGGTAACATGTGGGATCACCTGTGGCCATGTGCATAATCATTGATATTTTGCGTCCATTGGTCTTTAACGATGTTGACGGGTCTACATGCTGTGGCTATCCATTTAGCAAAAGGGTTGTTAAACTTTTGTGAACAATGCTGCTTGGTGTTAATGTAAGTTAGTAGCAGCGCTTGTGCAGCCGCTGCCTCAAACACATGTTTGGGTTTAAGGTGGTATTTCAAGCTTGTTGTGCTTCGTTGAAAGGAGAGCTCATTATTGCAATAAATGCACACTACCTTCGTTTTATCTAGAGTCCCGTCGGGATGTTCCGCCGAGTTCTGCCGAGGCGAGCGCACCAGTCGCAGTCCCTGACTGCGACTGGTGCGCTGGGACTCCGATCTCGATTTTTACATCACGGATGCATTCACTTGAGCTACTACGCAGACCTAATAACAACCTGCGCTGCCGCCTTCCAGGTATCCCTCCGCGCAGTGCGCGCTCCCTCCGCACTGAAGCGCCTACTGAACGGTCAAATTAAATAGTGTGATTAATTCATGATTAATACGTTAATTTTTTATGATTAATCACATGATTAATTCGTTAACTTTGACAGCCCTACTAATAATTTTATTAGAACGTTGTGTATCTCCACAAAACAAGTTTCTAGCAATTTTTAACATTAATAATGACTTTTAGACCTGAACATATGCTAAAAGTCTATTAGTTATCCTGAAAAATAAATAAAATATGCCTCTTTTATGACTTGAAAGTGCAGCCCAAAAAAAAACCACAACCTTCAAAATTCATAAGAGACTTTGAAAAAAAGAAGAAAAATCAATAAATAAATAAACCTCAATATTGCTATAAATAAGAAACTTGGCAACTCTGAGGCTGAGAAAAGTAGCATGGGGGGAAAAAAGTCTGTATTTCAACAGACGGGTTAAATAAACGATTTCATCAAAAAAGCAGATTGTCACAGGGATGAGCTCACAATTCGATTTTTATCACAATATTTCCCTGCCCTATTTGTAAATATTCATCAAAATAATTTAATACAAAAACAAAAAAAGTATCCACAATTATTTCTCCAGGCCCAAAAAGCTACTATACCTGATTATGTTTTTTTTTTTAAAGAAAACTATTTAAAATGTGTTTTCCACCAAAAGCCACAATATATAGTTGAGAATAATAAAAAACAACAACATAATAATAATAAAATCATGTCTGTTAGCTAGTTGAAAACTGACTTTAAATGAAAATTAGCATCAATCTGCACTGACACCTCTCGCCACTAGATGCAGTCGTAGAGCAGTGAAAACCATCAGCTTGTCTCATGTAAAAGTCTCTGACAGCAGACATAATGACTGTATGTGGTCCTGTGCTTGTGTCAGTCTAAAACAGCAGCAGCAGCAGCGGCGAGAGGCAATTTACACACTTCTAAAGATATAATTAGGACAGATTATGATTAACTCGTCCATCTTCCTCTGTGGGATTAGTCTGATTTATTGGCTGTGAACTGTCTGCTTAACCGCACCGACGGCTGGAGCTCCGAGACTCGTTTTCTTTGTAAATGAAAATGAGAGAATTAGACTGACAATCTCATTATAAAACCTGGATTCAAACTGTGGACGTGTGACTGAAGACATTTCACCTGCGTTTGCAACAAAGTCAGTAAAAGTAATGGAAATTAGATACTTATTAATGCAATAACTCGATTTGAACAAGAGTCAATATAATGTAAGTATAAACATGTACATCCTGCAGTGTCTCTTTAAAGCTTATATGGGTTACAGTAAAAATAGCATTGTTGGACCTTAGATTCATTCATCTTGTTGAGCTGAGGTTGTTGCAGGTGGCTGGAGCCTACATCAGCATTTCCTTTTGCTTCATAAAGTACATATACTGGAGGTGCATATACCATTTACAGTATATGAACATGATATACTAAAAATGCATGCATTCATGTGGCACTTTGCAATCTCCACCGATGAGAGTGTTTTCAGAAAGAGATGGTGTAGACATTACCATTGACATTAAATTAGTAGAAGCACTGTCAAAGTCTTTGTTCAGTTGCTAAACTCGAACAGCGCGGTGCCATATTCCGCCGGTAGATGTGATGATGCAAATCAGTTGAACACAATGGCAGAAGTTGAACTTTTATGGATAAAATGAGCTGAAACAAAACTACGAGCCAAATGGACTGATTTGTGTCTCATGAAGCTTTAGTAAACAACACTGGCAATGCTATATTATGTTTCCTGGACACTCCTCCACAGAGAAGTGAAGCTACATGTGCAGCTTGTATTTGCAGATGTTTATGACATTTTTCTGCTGTTCTTACAAGTAAAAAAAATGGTAAATGGTCTATTTATATAGTGCTTTTCTACCTTTCCAGGCACTCAAAGTGCTTTACAATCTAGGCATCCACTTACCCAGTGTACGCAGACACTGAGGCAGTGTGGGTTAAAGTTGGGGTAACAAACTTTTTTAGTTGTAAATAAGTAAACTTTGTTTTTTTTTAAACTACAGTATATGACAGATGCAGCACTTTGTGACAAAATTAGACAACTGAGTAGTGTCTATATTGAATAATAAAGAAATGTAGTTCTAATCAAGAGCCAAATGCAGCTCTCTGATTGGCTGAGCTTGGGTGGTTCGCTCCAGTTTCACTTTACTGTTTGTAAAAAAAAAACTTTTGTTGACCTTAATTGCAACCAAAAATTAATACATGTTGATATTAACCATGAGTCGAAGGATTTAGGGAAAAAAGTGGTTAGATTTAAACCTAAAACGTGTTTGTAGTTTGAAAATCAGCAACCCCACCTTTAAGTGTTTTGCCCAAGAACACAACGACAATCTACTCCTGTCGTCCCACTGTGGCACCTGGTGTTCTGACGGTCTCCCATCCAAGTACTAACCAGGCCCTATCTTGCTTAGCTTCTAAGATCTGACGGGATCAGTCTTTCACAAGCAGGTATGGCCTAGTGACATGTAAAAAGGATGATTAGTGTCATGAGTCTAAAATGGTGCATTAGCTTAGAAATCTGTATTTGAAGTTTGCTAGCTGTTAGCAGTTTTATGCACATATCTCACCTATAATAAAACACACACAAAAAACGTGTAAGCTCAACGGTAACTTGTAACGAGACTAATGCCTCCCGCACACAGACTGCAATCCGAGTTCAGTCCGAGACATGTCAGAGTTTCTTGCAACGTGCCTTGTACACCAGCTCCAGTCCACTGCAGTCTGTTATTGCCCACAGCCGCGCAGATTCACGTGGATTACCCCGAGAATGCTCGAATTATGAATTGAAAGTTGTATTTGAGCGCTGCGACCTCCGACAAAAATAAACTCTCTACGGATTCTTTATGTGCACTCGCACTGCACTGGGGTCTGTGTACAAAGGTGCATTGGTTTTAAGCACTTTCTAAGTCTTGTGGGAGTCGTGCGAGTCCCGCCTCGCATCAAACTCGCACCCAGTATACGGCAGGTGTTAGACCTCTACTAAATATGTTCAGTAGGTTTGTACCAGCTGAACCTCTCCGCATCTTTCATAACTTTCATAACTTGCATATTTTGCGGGCTAATGCTAATGGCTGTAAGAAAACAAACAGGAGAACACTCCAGAGTTTTTCAAAACATACTGGACTAGCTCAGATGCTAAGTGTTCGATAGCATCAGAGTCCAACTGCGCGTCTACTAATTATATGTCTATGGTGTTCAGTGTACTATTTATATTTGTCTAGCAGTGAAAATAGAATAGAATGAAAGGATATGGAGCTCAACAGGGGAAGATAGCCCTGAAGTAAATGTTTCTATTGTAAAGTGCAGATTTTGAAAATTAAAATATTAAAAGTTTTAGCCCGGTATGCGTTAACTAATATTGTGCTTGTTTTTTTGTTTTTTTTTAGCACATCTCTAACCCCTGCCGTACACTGAGTGTGAGTTTGATGCAAGTTCCGCAGGACTTTGTAAGTGATTAGAACCAATGGTAGCTCTTCTCACAATATTTGTATTATAGATAAAGCTTAAGACACAATTTCACTGACAATCTAGCACAATTGATCCAAGTATTTGTTCCACTGTACGTACCTTCAGTGTGGGTCTATCCTCAGGCTGCTCCTGCTGCATCTGCTCCAGGAGAGACGTGAGCTCTTCCCCCAAATCAGCCTCCAGCTCGGGCTCAATGACGAAGCTCAGGGCGGCCGAGAGCGTGGAGCCTAGAGAGAAGACATGTCCCTGTAGAGAGAGACAGAAATGGAAATTGTTTTATTAATAAGAGATTATAATAGCTGTATGTGTGATTTTGATTAACATGTTATTTTATTTTTTTATGTTGTCGTTTGTTTATTACGAATCCCCATACCATAATTTACAATCACAGTGTAGTATGAACTTTTTGAAGATGCAAATCATGTTACAAGAAAATAAACAATGCATATGAATCTTGATGAATTTACATGATTACGGCCCGATTGCAATTTCACAACTGATCATAATCTGCAAACATGTTGCAGGTTGGTGCCAAAAATGTCTTTATTTTAAGGTGAACCGCGGGGTTAGTAACTTTCCAATGTAAACTTTTTCTGCCCTTTGCCCATGGGTGCGCCGACATGACAGGGTCAAGTATGAGCATGTGGACGTGATCACAACAGCACGGCAAAGAGCCACACTTCAGCTGCTACAGATGATGTAGGTCAGTGGTTCCCAAAGTGGGGGTCGGGACCCTCCCGGGGGGTCGCGAGATGATTTCAAAATGTATTTTTACAATTATGGCATTGAATTTAATCATTTTAGGAAGGAATTGGGGTCAAAGCAATACACTACAAAAAAACACACACATAAATCTAATTAAGTGGTTTTGTAACTTTAAATTATTACACAAGAATATAGCTGAAAAGTTTGTGAACCCCCTGATGTAGATCAATGAAATAATGCTGTCTAAATCAAGGCGTACGCCATTTCCATATTCAAGTCTGTAAAACCAATAGATTTACAGGGATCTTTGTAAAAAGGGATTTAACTGGCACTGACTAGTCTGATCTCCACACTTAAACACGGCACACAAGGGTTCATGCATATGATCCCAACCCTTCGGTAACCTTTGTTGCTATAAGGTTGCACTTCCGGGTAAGTTTTTTTTTTTATTTGTCAAATGTTTAGCTTTTTAATTTTGTGGGGAAAAAAAAAGATATTTGATTGGAAAATGATCCATTGCCATTAGTAATAATAATTTTTATCACATTTAAAGGTAAAATAGGAAGCAGTGTCATTATGAACCATTTGGCAGACATAAACATTCACAAAGTCACTAAATAACCTGAGGACGCCTCAGTTGGAAATATGCAGCCTTCAGTGTGTGCTTTAAGTAAATGTGGAATATTTGGCTGTGACACTTTTCAAAGACAAATCATTTATTAAACAAATTGGTCAATAATTGGAACTTGCCATTTCAAGGACTATTTAAATCAGAATTGGTATTGGCCCCCAAAAATATAAACAGTCGGGCCCTACTCTAGTCTACTGTATTTCAAGTGAGCACTCTTAAGTATGAGCCAAAACACAGAATGAATAATTTGTATTGGTCAAAGCAAGTTAAAGTTTACAGTTTTTTTCTTTCAGCTGGGGAGTTCATTCTTAAATCCTAAACTTCACAACCAAAACATTTCATTTGGAGCATTTTTGTGGATTTCCAGCAGCATTGGTAACCCGCAGACTTAAATTAACAGATCAAAGGACACATTTCTGTCACAGCGCGCAAAAATAAAACAGGAATGCACGTTGTATTTGGTCATACGTCTGACGGTGCTTTTGTTTTGCTGTTGCTGCACTCACCCTTGTCATTATGGTCAGGATTTGGCAAAACTCTTTTCAAACCAGGTGCTGTTCGCTCTCCATGACAGACAGGGGAATAAGCTCCGATAAGTCAAGTGGAGTGTGGCTGTAGTTATGTGACAGTGGAGAGCTGGAGCCGCCTCCCGTGGGTCACCGAAATAGACTTGCGCCGAGTGAAGTCCTTGTTTTGTTTACGCTAGACTTGTCTCTCAAAAACCAAGAGGCATTATGAGGCTGCTGTAGAAGGACTAAAAGACGAAGAGAGTGGGTGAAATGGACCACAACATATGAAGAGTATTCTCAACATTTTACTCATGAGGACAAGGTGATGTTTTGGAGATCCATCGTAAACGTGTAGTACACCTAAGAATTCTTGAACTAAGAACCAATTCACTATAAAAGGGGCGTAGCTAAAGCGTATTAGAACTTTGCATATCTTTCACATTTTGAATTTAATGCTCTGAGACTGAAGCTAATCTGGCCCCCAAGTCTTATGTTGAATAGCCCTGATTTATTGACCGACCAGCCAGTCCCTACACGCTTTGACCGACAACTTTAGTGAGGGTCTTCGATCAGAGGACCTGGTTTCAATCACAGAAAACCTGGACGTTCCACTAAAACAGTGACGGGCTAAACCAATGTTACGCAAGGATTTTTTCAATGGAGCAGTGACCTATGTGAAGGCTCTCAACACCGTTTGCTGCTCCGGTTTGATTGATACGATCCTAATTGTTCGAGCTAGAGCTGAAAAAAATTAATAAATCTTTGAGCTAAGTACGCCATCTTGAATGTTTTGAAATGGTTAGAAAAAAGTTATGACATTGCGAGGGGAGAGGAGGGGTCAGCTGTTTGTGATTGAATCATCCTAACTTTGGACGATGAAATCGTTGTCTCTGGCTTTGGTTTCAGACCCTTCAGCGTTTGAACTAGGGCCCGACCGATATATCGGTTTGCCGATATGAGCACTTACACGTCGATCGGTTATCGGCCAAATATCGCCGATATTTAGGACATGTTGCACCTCATGTGCAACATGTCCTAAATAACCACGCTAAATATTTACATCAATATTTAGCGCGGTTATTACATTTATTTGTGGAGTTGTTTTATTGTCGGACTGCACCTGAACGCAGCACCAGGCTGACGCTCTGCATCAGCAGACTAGTGCTAGTGCGCTCTGAGGCAGCGCTAAATTTAAACGCTCTCAACTCCGCAACTAACTCAAGAAAAGGAAATAACTTCATCACAAATGCCGCCTGCAACAACAGCAAGAATTTTTATTTAAACAAAGTGTCAGTATGGAGAAGAGGGACGATCCTCGTCATAAAAGAGGACACACGGCTGCTCAACAAGAGGAAGAAGTTGATTGGCTTTCTCACTACTTTCTCGTTTGGAGTTTGGATTAAAGGAATTATTTTGTGAAGACTTGGGATCTGAAAAGAGGTTTTCTGTGCGGTGAGTGTTGAAAACGTGTTTGCTTTAACTTTCAATTTAACTTGTTGCTTAGTTAGCTAGAAGTTAGCGGTTAGCTTGTGAGGCTACAACAATAACATCTCGTTCTCTCTTGTGACTGTAAAGTGTTGTGTTTGTGTTGATGATTATTGGACACACATTGACATGTAAATTAGTGATGAAAAGAGGTGTTAATGGTCAGCATTTGTGCATTTTAATTGCCGCGACGTTGTACATATTAATGAGGCTAACTGCACTTTTAGCCTCCTGAATTTACTTCAGTTGTACAGGACTATCAAAAATAATGTGATACAAACAAGTTCCAAGCCTTTAAAGTCACTCATAAGAGGCGAAGTAACACTAAATGTGACCTAAATAAACCCCAATTACAATCAATAAAGCCAGACAGAGTTTTTTAACACCTGCTCCCAATAAAAAAGTAATTTTCTATTTCTAATTATATCGGCCGTCTTATCGGCTATCGGCACCCCTAGTCGCCTCTATATCAGAATTGGTATCGGTTCCCAAAAAGCCATATCGGTCGGGCCCTAGTTTGAACAGAATGGAGGGTGGGCTGGCTGGTCAGGCAACCTGAATTATACAATCAAAGACATTTTAATAGATTGCGTTCATGTTCAAGAAAGTGATGATTAGTTGCTTAAGCCGACTGCACACTACAGAGTTTTAGACCGATTTTAAGCCTGATGTGCCCCTCTACGAGTTCAGGGAGGCGTGGCCAGAGTAAGGATTTTCGTAAGAGAATATTTGTCTTTTCTCTCATGTCTGTGCATCACCGCGACTATTTGTGAGAATGCATAATCGTGAGGTTCACATGCTGCATGTGCACATAAAATAAAAAAGAAACATTGCTTCATCATCTATAAATAAATGTAACGCTTTGGGTAGGGATGGGACGAGATCTCGTGCCGCGAGATCTCGCGAGATCAAACTGTCACGATACTGTGCGCACACGTACTGAACTGTCTCGTGAGATTTTTCCATGGTCATGAAATTAAGTTTTGTATCTTTGAGCAGCTGTAGTAAATATTCTCCTCCACACACAGACTTGTAGCGGACTTATTCTGACAGAAAACTGTCTAAACTCTGTCTCTGTTTTTATTTCGTAAAGATAGGACCAATATTGACAGAGATAATTAGTCCTAAACATTGTAAAAGTTAGCGCGAAAAATATATACGTAATCAAATATACGCGCGGACATCGCGGGAACAGCGCAGTGTTTTCACACTTAAACATTGTTTAAAATAGATCCACAAAGAGATATTTTGGCCTCTGTCATGTAAAAAGTAGGAAGTCTCTCCTCATCTGTGTGCGTCTGGTCCCTGCAGCAGCAGCGGCAGCGCTGTGAAGGAAGGGGAAGGGGGCGGAGCCTGAGCTACACACGGGGAAGGGGGCGGAGCCTGAGCTACACACGGGGAAGGGGGCGGAGTCTGAGCTACACACGGAGGAGTGGATCAATCTCAGTCAAAACACAGATCGTTCAAATAATAAAAATCCAAGGTGATACACATAATGAAAGGTAAAGCTAAACTAAAAGAATATAAACTAACAATAATATATAATACAAATCAAATTTTGTAATTTGCCTTGTTTAAATTCTAAATTGAAACAATTAATGCAAATTATTTAAAAATCTTGTCTCGTCTCGATCTCGTGGACCCAATCTCGTGGCTCGTCTCGTCTCGTGAAAATTCTGTCTCGTCCCATCCCTAGCTTTGGGCTCATAGTCAAAGTGTGGGATTCTTTTATACGAGCATTACACCCGTCATCTCCAACACACCTGCTTTGTTTAAACTTTTTCATTTAACTCCCACAATGCGTCAGTGTAACATCTCTTTACCTCTAATGACATTCTGCTCTCTTGTGACCTTTATAAACCTGCTTTAGTCTAATAAACTAATCTATAACCGCACACATGAAAGAAAACACACTGCGCTCGATCACGTTACGCACACACTGTTCTCCGCTCAGTCGGATCTGTTCTTCCTGCGCTAGGATGCGACTGTGAGACAAATAATCGCCGCAAAAGATCCTAAACTCTCGTAGTGTGCAGCTGGCTTTACTTGATGAATGGATCAATGGAGTCTTGGTCAGCTAAACATGGTATTAGTCAACTAACCCTATTACTGACCGATAGGAATCTGTTATCTCACAAGAACAGAAACCATTCTGTGAATCTATTCCTATAACTCTTCAAAACGACAATTTAAACATGGATCCATCTGGACTAGTTTACTTGAGAATGAGTCACTCATATACACTGGAGAAGAAAGTTTACAAGGACCTTGACAAAGTTTGAAATCTTCAGTTGGCAGACACTGGGTAAACAACAGACTCTTGTGCTACAAAGAAACTGCATATACATCAATCAAGCCACAAAGAACACCATTTATGAAGAAAACACATATTCAACTCAGAATTCTGTAAGGTGATTATAAGTATTGAAAAAGTGAAGAGATATAACCTTGTCGCTTAGGTATATAAAATGATTCCGTGTTGGTGGAATGGCTGGAGTTGAGGTTAGCAGACTTCCTGTTGTCATTGGGCAAGATTTGAAGCCATATATTTAAGATAGTTGATGAATATGTGATTGGTCGTAACTTTTATAGCAAAATAAAACTGGATTATGTCACCTGGGCAAAAGTTTTTGGAGTAGCTCCTTCAGTTGTAGCCAGAGTTCTGGTGAGTCACTGCTTTCACTATTCCTGTCAAAACATGAGCTATCGGGACTGGAAATAGAACAGGTCAGTTGTTTACAGCAGCAGTAGTAGTTGTGTCACACCAGGTTTGATAAAAGCTCAAGACAATTGGGTGATATTTGAAGAGTCGTCAGTGGGTTATTGTTTAATCTGTGCATAATGTTTTCTATTGCCAAATGTAGTTTACCTCAATTAAAACATTAGTTCAATCCATTCAACATTACCGCCTCTAATAATAATAAACAGAAACATTCTTTTGGACATACTTTCCAAATTTAGCTATTGGTCCAATTTCTTGTTCGAATTAGAATCTAGTTTTGGTGCTAGTTTAAAGTTTGGTAACTAACTTTTTAGTTAGAAATAGGGCTGGGCACCGAAAAAACAGTTCCTATTTGGACGTGACTGAAAACATTCTGGAATTGAAAACATGATTTCCGTGCCTTTCTCGGTTCCTTGCCTTTAAATCTCTGCATCAATTAGCAGAGATCAGAGACACCAAACATGCCACATGTGAGCTCCCTACAATAACAAACAGCAAAAACACTTGCCTGACCTGCCAGCCCCTCCTACATTCAGAAACCAAAGACAGAGACAGTCCAAAGTTAGGACGATCCAATCACAAACGCCACCCCCTCCGCAATTTCAAATCTTTTTTCCTAACCGTTTTTAAACATGCAAGATGGCAGACGTAGCTGATAGTAGGGCCTTTAGTCGTTTAGTCTATTGATCGGTTGATGGCATCTTAGTCGACCAAAATTTGTATTAGTCGCCTAATTCTTTTGGATAGATTATACGTTTTTTTTAATCTGGAACAGGAACAAAAATGTGTGATTTTGTAAGGATTTGGAACCAAATTATTGGTGTAGACTAGAGCTGTGCAATATATCAAATTTTAGATAATATGTGATTGTTGTTTTGGAGATATGCAAAAATTTAATGGCAAGTTTTTCGTTAAAAAAAAGTTAAAAAAAAAAAAAGTAATCTAAACTTTTGTGATTAGATTTGTGACATTTCAACATTTATCTAACATAATACAAACTTAAATGAGCCAAAAGAACAGATAGTGCTTGAATTAAGTCATCATCAAAATTATTGCTGCGGTAAAATGACACTGAGTCTGACAAAAAATGTGTTAAACCATGTCTTATTGAGTTATTTATTAGTAACTAATTGGAATCCAGAATAAATTAAATGACTTTCTGACTTTTTCCTTATTTCAAGTTAGAAATTGATGGTCAAACTCGATGTTTTATGCTGGTTTCAATGGAAAATCATATTTTAAAAAGGTCAACATGAAGAACATAATCACTGATTGCAGACATTTATGAACATTTTGCCTCATTAAGATGGTTATTTTCCTGTGTAAACCTGAACTAATAAGTAAGTAAGATATGTTTGAACACAGTTTTGTTGGACTGGCTTAATATATATATTCGTTATATAATATATATAATATCGTTATCGAAATGCGTAAAAAAAATATTGAGATAATCATTTTTGTCAATATCGCACATTTTCTTACATAAAATCTAAAATCTATTCATTTTGGGCCTAAATTGTTGTTTTTGCATGAACTCCAATAGATTTTTAGTATTTATTTTTGGGTCAGACAAAATAAAATAAAACATATTTTTTTAGTTTGAAAGTTTTAGCCATGCCCCCTTTTTAGTCGATTAATCGGTCGATGGGACATACCTTTAGTTGACCAAGAATTTCTTTGGTCGACTACAGCCCTAGCTGATTGATTATGTAGCTTTAGTTTTGAACAATTAGGAACGTACCAATCAAACCGGGGCAGCAAACCGCGTTGAGAGCCTTCACACAGGTCACTGCTCCATTGAAAATATCCTTGCACTACATACTTATCATAACATTAGGTTTTGCGCGTCACTGCTTCAGTGATTGAAATGCATTTTTATTGACACGTGCTAAGACAACAATATAGACCCCCAGGAAAAAAATCCTGAACCGCGACAACCAATACTTTTAAGTACTGTTGTCAAAAAAAATCTGTCGGTATTCAGCCCTAGTTACAAATGAGTAAACTTTGTGCTTTCCACTACAACATATATGGCAAATGCATCAATATTTGATTTGTTGAAGTTTTTAAGGAAGCGAAAATTCAATATAGAGCCGATCTAAAGCATTTATTGATAGACAAGTATAACTGAAGGTGATCAAAGCCGTCCGTCACAGAGAAGTGCACAGCTGTGGGAGAAGACAGTCTGTCAGTGTCTCTGATTAAGTCGTTGCTCATGCTTGTGCCACCTCATGCCCAACAGGAGCTGAGAGCTGTGGACAGGCTCTGGTCTAACACGCATGAATAATGAATGAAGCTTGTTCTCGACCGCGGCACAGAAATGTTATTTGTTATCTGCAGTATTTAAATGGGAAAAGTATGTCGTGTTATGTAAGGAAAGTGTTGGAGGAAACTTGTGTGTGACCTGTGGAAGTTACGACGTTCATTTGTTTCAGCTGACACACTTTTTGACTTTTGGTTTCGAGGTTGGTACAGAGAATCTTTCACCTTCAACACATGAACTCAAACTTTCGCTCAAAATAACAAACTGGTTCAGTACGAGATCAGCTGGAATCTATGCTGTGTAATAAGAAAACTCTTCCTTAACGCAATGTTGTGTCGTTTAATGAGTGTTATTTTCAGTTTGGGAACAAGGCCACACCTCGGCTCTTACTGTTTCTTGTTTGTCCAGCCTGCTCTACATCTTCTCATTTTTCTATTGTTATTATTTTATTCCTTCTAGGGCTTGGACTACTTTTCCTTTCCTGTTCACAAATGATGGAGATCAGCTGGTCGACAATGATGATGACAACTTAAAATGGAATAAACATTGTACTGTTCTTTTTGTTTGTCTGTTTGCAATTTTAGTAGAAACTTAGCTAATATCTGATTTCTGACTAGTATTGCAATCGTGATTAAATTTAGTAATGGAAGTCTGAAAGATTGACAAAATTAAATATGTCAGTCAACAGACAAATTTAATTTAATTTAATTTAGTGACCTTTATTCAACCAGGGAAGTCCCACTGAGATTCAGAATTTCTTTTGCAGGGGAGCCCTGGGGGAAGGGTTAGGGAAGGCATTAATGGACACATGTTTTTAGTTGTAGGAGGAAACGCAGACATGGGGAGAACATGCAAAGTCCACATAGAAAGGCCCGGGCGGCCGGGAGTCGAACCCAGGACCTTCTTGCTATGAGGCCAGAGCGCTAACCGCTGCGCCACCGTGTCGCAAGATATTTCTATGTCTTAACCATCTCAAGTGATGCACCATCCAATGTGATGATATCACACACGACCTGAATCTTGCGGCTTTGTGTAAAAACCATGAATTTTGTTTTTTTTTGGCATTTGAAACAAGTTAAAGTTGAACAAAGACACTTGCAGCGAATTAAAAGCAGATTGTACAGAATCTAGAGCTCCTTGTACAGATGATGCTATGGTGTGCACCACCATGTCATCAGCATAAAAGTGCACCTTCGCTGGGTCTAAGCCTTCCCAAGATTATTTATCTAAAGTGAAAACAAAATGGGTCCCAAAATGGAGCCCTGGGGAACACCTATACATACATCCAAAAATGCAGAATAACAGTTTTCTATTGACACACTGGATTCTTCCTGTTAAATAGTAAAAAAAAAAAACAATTTAAAACACCATCACTAAAACCAATACTTTTCAGACTTTGAAGAAGAAGACTGTGGTCCACAGTCTCGAATGCTTTAGTTAAATCAACAAACAAAGCAACACATGATTTTTGTTTTCCAAAGCACTAATAATGTCATTGTGACAGTGGTGACTGCTGTCACAGGCTATGCCCTTTTCTGAATCCTGACTGCGACTGGCAAATTACATCATTCTTGGATAAAAACACCTCGATCTGTTCATTTATTAAGGATTCAAATATTTTTGCAATGACGGACAATGTCGAAATTGTCTTGTTTCTGTCTTGTTTCAATATATATATATATATATATATATTATATATATATATATATTTTTTTTTTTTTTTTTTTTTTTCAAGCCAAATTATTTGCTAATGAAGTTTTTTACTCATCTTATTGGCAAATTTGATTCAAGCTCAAATCTTTTGAAAACCATCAGAAATGTCTTTAAACAAGTGAAATAAGCTGACAGATATCTAGTATTCGAGTAGTTTTAACCATGACTAGTGAATAACTTGTGTGACTGTACTTTTTACTTTTTTTACTTCAGTAAATGTACACATTTACTTTTACTCAAGTAAAAGAGTTTCAGGAGGACTTTCACTTTGTATCAGAGTTGTTTTTTACACAAGTAACTGTACTTTCATCTGAGTAGTTAACTTCAGCACTTTTGCCATCTATGGTTTTAATATTGATAGCGTCTTGATATCTGGTTTTAAATAATCCTAAACTACTACAACCCACTTGTTTCCGTCTAAAAATAACCTTGTGCTGCAGTGTGAGGAGGTCTTATTTAGCGGCCCAGAAACGTTTCTTTCAGTACGGCAGTAACATCATTATTTTACAGTAAGAGAATTTGCTGAACTGACAGAAACGATTCGAACCCCTTGGACTCGGCCGGTCTATTTTAAACTGAGAAAGAACCACAGTGAGCCGCAGCAGTCTCCTCCTCCTCCTCCTCTTCCACCAAAGTGCCCTTGACTTTGCCGTGTTCCCAGGGGCCAGAGACGGCTGAGGCAGATTAGGCTTGTGTGAGGAGCCTCATACATCACGTCTCACCTCCAGTGTGCTGCCGGTGCTGTCGAACTCCGGAGGGATGAAGCTGCCCTCGGGGTCATCTGCAACACAATACACACAGGTTTAACACATGCTCAGTATCTTATGTCAAATACACTTTCGTTAGATGTAAACTTTTGGTAATCCAGGTAGGTTCTATAAAAATGGTTGGCTTTCAAAACTGTATTAGAAATAAATTTAAGCAGTTTTACCTGAAAACAATGACAAAATGGCATGTTTATATGGACTCTAGTATATATAGGGTTAAGGTCAACATAAAATTCTGAAATATTTGGAATAAACCATTTACTTATGTGAGAAGAGAGAGTTACTCTTGTATACTTGGTAAGTGTAATCACTTAGATCAGTGATTTTCAACCAGTGTGCGTGGAACACTAGTGTGTCTTGAGTTGCTGCCAGGTATGCCTTCAAAAATGTGTCAGTTTCCAACATTTAATCAATGAAATTAGCTTAATTAGATTGAATTAACTAACTACCTCTAACCATTTGGGAGTGTTTGGAACAACGTTTTAAGCAGTAAGTAAAGCAAAAGCAATCCCAAATGGTGAAAAAATTTAAAGAGTAATTTTTGTGTAATTTTTCGAATAAAAGGTTCTGTCACTATGAAGATCTAACTACATTGACTGGAATGTTCCAAAATAAGACATTAACACATTTAGCATGTGTTTCTACGTAGTTGTGTCACATGCTTCAGTCCATTTAGAAAGATATTATATTTAATATGTTTATTGGAACATTCCACGAACATCATTACAAAAAGCAAAAATAACCGCTCCATCAGAAAAGCTTTTTTTTGTGTGTTCCTAAATATCTTGCTTTAGCCATGTTTAAAAATGTTGTGGCCGCAAAAAAATTGTAGGCACAAAAGTGTGCCATGACTAAGCAAAGGTTTAGATATTCAGATCCACACCACAACCAGATCCAGACCAATAATTACGATATGAAATATTTTAATTAACAATATATAACATATATAACAGTAAGAGCCTCTGTCAGGAGGCTTTTGACCGAACGCCTAAGGCTAATGGTTGTGGAGAAAAAAAATAAAACCGATCGCTCATTAATATTCATAGTAAATGTACAATGTTGTACGCTAACATTCTTAAGCGGAAGTTTACTGATGTGAAGATACTTTGTATAAATCATGTGTACATGTCTGTGCACTGCTCATCTCTAGACTAATTACAAAAGAGCCAGTCTACGGAGGCCGCAGGTGTCTTATAATGACAGCTGTAGTGCTCATGAGGAGGCCACGATGGACTAGTGCAATGGAAATATCTGTCACTGCATGAGTGAACGCTTTAGCTTTACAAGCTGTACTAAGAACTCTTATGTACAAGCTTATACTGTATGTAGGCTGAATAATTTAGAAAATGAGTCTTATGTCATTCATAAATATAAGATTTAGGGCAGTCTGTTGTTATTGTGTACTGTCTGTTGGGTTTTAAATGGACCTTGAGTCCATAATAAAGATTAATTGAGTTGTACAAGCTGAGCTCCTTCCTAGTCTTGGCAAATGTTAACATCTGTGATCTGCAATTAGCCATCAAACTTAAAGGTCCCATATTGCACAAAACTGACTTCTTTGAGTCATGTTAGAATGTCAATATCTCAGTCAAAACATACTCAGAGTTGTATCTTGTTTCATTCACAAATGTCTGAGCATTCCTGCTTTTTACTTGTCCAAAGCTGAACATGTTTTGTTCCACCTTGTGATGTCATTAAGTGGTAGTTTTATAGCTAACTGCTTTTTAGCCTATACTGTACAATTCTGTAATATTCAAATCACAAGGGCACCTCAAGTTGTTGTATATTTACCTTGATTTTTGTTCAGTTCCAATTGTCTCAGAAAGTAAAATAAGTTTGCAGTGAATCGATTGGCAAAATTTAAAATGAGGCTAAAACAACAGCAGTGGCTTACAATTTGGACAGTTACAGGGCTGAAATTGTACAAATGATTTTAGTGAAAGTGAATGGGGTTGAAAAGCACAGTGGATCACATATAGTATTACCACATAGTGACATCGCAAGGTAAAACAGAGTGTTTTCAATTCAAATGAAGAACACGAAACATGCAGGGTTTTTGGTGAGAAAATGAGATTGTAATATGGATCAAAAATGTGCATAATATGGGACCTTCAATGTGAAATTTATTCAAAATGACTTGGCAGTCTTTTTTTGTTTGTTCATACTAGAACTAAATAAATACAATACAATATAAATATCTTACTCATTATCAGGTTATCTGTATTTTCCACCTGCAAGTGTCTATCATCATTCATATTAGTGAGACACACTTATATTCATAAGAAAGAAAACAAATACATAATCCAGGTACAAAAGACATGTCAGTTTAGGTGAGAGTGAGAAACACGATGGACACGTGTTGCCGTAGTGACGCTGGAGCTCTGGGAGACGAGTGAGTCATAAAAACCGGCAGATCAAATCATTATTTTCTCTGAACACAAGTGCTACTGTCGGAAATGAAACATGACAGTGTAAACTACCTTTAGCTTCAGGTGAGTGACGCTGACTCTGACACTACTGCACTGCACTGCATGTTGTTGTTCCTCGAAGCAAAACACTTACTCACCTAAATGTTGTGTGAGTAAGACTTAAATGTATTTCTATAGAAAAAAATGCCATGGTAAACTAAAAGTACTTTATACCACGGACATAGAGGTCATGTGGATGACATCACAGGATTCTAAGTCAGCAGTGAGTGGCAAAAATGAATGAAAATCAATGAAGATAAATTACGTTTTCTTCTGTGAGGACTCTAAACACAACTAAAATAGAAAAAAGCACTTACAGTCTGATAATTAATAAAAACAACCACAACTACTGCTGAATATTAAGCTTGGTGTGTGACATGTGACATGTGAAACAGCACTTCTGTTTCTCTCACATTTCTCACTGACACAAACTTCCATTCTACCTATGCTTAAATAAAATGCTTTCAACCCATTTTATGAGTTAATTATTTGTTGGCAACAGTAAAAATGTCTTAATTCTTCAACTGCCCAATGTGGCAAACAAGCTAGCTAAAGTCAGCAGCTTAGCCATTAGGGCTGAGCGATAAATCAAATGACTTGTATTATTATTTGTAAGAAACTAGAACATGTGCAGATCAGTAATTTACTTTTTGTTCATTGTAAAACACAAAGTTGATCTAAAACAACTTACAAATAGAAACAGCTCTACTGACTTCCTGTTCAAAACTGCAGAACTGATAAGCCCCGCCTCTTCATTTTAAAATGTAACTGTAAACAGCAACAGATTTTTAAAAAATATTTTTATTGTTGGAAAGTGGCTATGGGACAGTATTGAACCATATAAGCTTCACTTTGAGTATTAATCTTTTGAATTCTAACAAGTAAATACAGACAAGTGGGAGGGGATAGGTGGTAGGTGAGAACAGGGATTTCTGAGCACTTAAGCTCCAGCTGAAGAACAACACAAGATTACTCAAACAGGCATGAATCAATTCAAATATAACTTTTCGTAAACTAATGATGAAGGAAGGCCATTATAACAAGGTTAATCACTTTGAAAAGTGAATTTGACATAATAGGTCCCCTTTAATTCTTTGAAAATCGACAATATAAAAATAGCCAAATCATAAAATCGAGGTCACTGCCCAGAGGTAAAACTTCAGCGCTTGTTCAGTGGGCCTTTTATCACGTTATAACAGCCTCATCTATTAGAACATATACAGCCTTACATATTTTTGATAGAAAATACTACTGCACAATATATACAATATTCCTATTTTGCATCTAAAATTCGACTTGAATTCTATGACTAAACTTGGTCTATGTTTGGTTAGACATAGACCACATTGTGAACAAAACACAACTACAAAATCTGAACTCGGACTAAACCTAACCATTCAAACAGCATGACAGAATCTCGTTCAAATGACGCAGGGTACATTGGACTGAACCGTGTCGCCTATCAAGAAATATGGCTTTTTTTTGTCTTGCTGGGCCAAAACATACTACTTAGCGTGCCGCATTTGGCCCCCTGGCTTCCATTTGAATAGCCCTGGTGTAATGAGTTGTAGTTCACACGTCCAAGAATAGCCCACATTAGTACATTTTTTTTTTTTTTTTTTTTTTTTAATTCCACTATGCATTTTTGTTACAGTTCAATCAACTCATTATGCATTGGAATAACAAAAAACACACCAAGCACTGAATCTATGTGCCATATTGCATATAACTCTCACCTTAAGATCCTCAAACTTTCAGTGTACAATAAAATGCATGTGTTTGTTTGTTTTGTCAAGAAGCAAACAGCTCACTACCTCAGTGTCTCCCAATGGGTTCAATTAAACGAGATCAATACAGAAAAGTGGAGGAGTTTTAGCACAATCATTACTGCTTGTGTCTGCAGGTGCTCACTGTGTACAAGTATTACAGGAGCCGTCGAAACACAACATGAGCCCTGAGCAGAAGTGTGTCTGGGGAGCCTCCTACATCAGGTTTTAACAGTTAGAACCATTGAGTTACTTTAATGACTACAAAGAGCGTGGGTTATGTTGCTTTAGCGGTTGTGGCGGACAAAACAAGACCGTAAAGGTAGAACTGGATGTTGGTTGCTATAGGTTACCAGGGCTCGCAATCAAGTCCTTTCAAATCATTATTTAGGTGTACTTTATGAATCAGGCCCCTTCACAGCTAATCTTCTGTAAATAAAAACATGGGAGTTAAAGCAAAAGTCAAACTTTGGAAGAAAAACAAAAGGAAAAAACAAATTGTTTTCTGTGTCAAATGGTCTGTTTAGTTTACAGTTCAAAAAATATTGCTAATGCTATTTTTATGTTGTCTTTAAAAATCACTAAATAATAGTGAATTGAAAATTGAGATCAATAATCAATAATGCTCAAAGTGAGAACAATTCTATTGCAGGACTGACCATAGCTTATCACAAGTTAAGTTTTCAGTAGGGCTGCAGCTTACAATTATTTTATTACCGATTAATCAATCTTTTGTTTTATATTCTTTTTATAGATTTGTATCTCTTAATAAGCTACTTCATGATTTATGTGTGTTGTTTTATTTTAAATATAATACAAAATATATTTTGACTTAGGAACATTACGATTTGTGTTGTCAAGTCATACATTTCATAATGTAGTACACAAAAATATATATATTTGAAAATTGAAATATTTAATACAAATAAGACACAAAATGTATATAACAAGAAACTCGGATCGATGTTACAAGATTTAATGTTACTAAACTGTGCATTAAATTAAGATCATTGTTTTAGGTCCCTGGCACCATGCGTGGTGATGTGACAATCGTGTGTACAGTCTTGTGCAGAGGACAGTCAAAGTTGATGAGCACGTGCACACACTGACCCTGCAGGTGTTGTTCCACATAAAAATGAAGTTCCCGGATTAATGTGCAGTCAAAGCGGTTTTTAAAGCACCAGGAGCACAATTTGTTTCACTTTCTTTTCAGTCAGGGTTCACATTAGATCACTCTCTGGGAGTGAAAAGTTCTTCTTGATGGTCTAGAGCAGTGGTCTGCAACCTGCGGCTCTTTAAAGACATTATTACAGCTCTTTGACATTTGATTGAGAATAAAGAACTATAATAAAAGTTAAGAAAAAAAAAATAAAAAGTTTAAATGGAACCGCTGTAACTGTTCACCTCTTTCTTAAAAAAGTGCTAATTAATTAATTAATTACTGTAATGTACGTACATAATTACAAACTAATGAGTCTCGTCATTCAATTTATTTTCATCATCAATAGTGTTAAGTGAATTAACACAATATTTTACACTGAAATGTAATGTCTTACATTGAAATGTGTTTCAATGTAACACATTGTGTACTAGGGATAGGATGATTCACTTAAGTCATGATTTGATTCAGTTTTGTTTTTCAATTTTGTTAGTTTATTTATAGTAACCTTTCTATAATGAGTTACATTTAAAACAAAGTCACTGTTGTTAGTGCGCAGAACTTTTTTTTTTTTTCATTTGAACAGTAAACAATCATATTAAGAGTCCATATTTAGATAGGGCTGGGCGATATTGACAAAAATGAACATCCCGATAATTTTTTAACAGTAACGATAATTGAACGATATTGTCAGTCCGATATAATGTGATAAAATCTGTGTTTTTTCTCATTTCTTTTATAGTTACATTTGCAATCTTAGTTCAAGCCAATGAAAATCGACTCAAAATATGCTACAAACGAATTATTGCTACCCATTTATGTTTTTACATGTTTAATTATCAGATACATATTTGTCAAATAGTGCAGAAGTCTCCTGTTATAGCCTTATTTCCTGTTTTGTGAAGAACTTTGAATTAGTGTGCAAATTCTATTTACCATAATTTCTGGACTATAAGCCGCTACTTTTTTCACAAGCTTTGAACTATGCGGCTTATAAGGCAATGCTGCAAAATTATAGATTCTCATAGACTTCTCATAGAGAAGTGCGGCCTATATACAGTATGTACCTTATCGTTTTTCTTATTCAAATTTAGTTGGTGCGGCTTATATTCAGGTGCGCTTAATAGGGCAGAAATTACGGTAATTTTTTTATTGTAAAATTGCTTTTTTGTAGCATGTTTTTACTGCACAATATACAGTATTCGATATTCAATTTTTGCATATCTTAAAATAACATTCACGATATTATCTAAAATTCGATATATTGCACAGCTCTATATTTAGAGGTCCGCCATCAATTATTAACGCCACATTATACACATTGTCAACTCTTGTACAAGTTTAGGCTTTGTTTCTTAAAAAAAAAATTGTTTTTTACTATATTATTCGTTGTATTATACAACTGTAGACTGGGTGTGTAGGTCAATGGCTACATGATCAAAACAATGCTAGCCTTTAGATTCGATTGCAGCATACTTTGAACGATATTCCATCCCTATTGTGTAGTGATGAGTTTTGTGTGGAAATACGATGAGGATGTGTCCAGAGCGCGTGTGAATCCATTAAAGCTGAGACATTATTTTCTAGCTCTGTCGACTATATTTCATAACTGATGTAATCGATTATGACGAGTCGTTGCAGCTCTAATTTCAAGTTTTCAAATCTTAGGTAATGTTGTTACGATACTAAAATTTCAATCTCTATACCATTTTTTTTATACCACAGTGAATTAAAAATGCCGTTCTTCAGATCAGAGTTTTACATAATACTGAAATGTTCAACACGATAATAGTGTGCACTTTATTTAACCCTGTGGTCTAGTTATTTTATACACCCATTCTTTGATATTTGTGGTAGATTTAGTATCAGTTAGCATCTGATTTTGATACTTTTGACAACTCTTAGGAGCCCCTTTTAATCTTGGAGTAATGGACTGGTTTGAGTCGCCCAAACATGGCAGCTCTGATTATCAAGAGCGCCTCTCTCCACATAAATCATTCACCGAGGACTGAAGCAATCCACCGAGGCATGACGGTGAATTAGTCTGCAGGATCAGGCTGCTCTAATAAAACACTCTTCATCTTATTGCTGCTGACTGGAGATTTGTAAAAGATTGGACAGATTTATGACACTTAGACAAAGAATAAACAGGTGTAACAAGAGCTAAACTTCCCCTGACAACACTAATGGTTCAGTTTACAGAAGGTTACACAAATATTTGGGACTGCCAAGCACAATTATAATATAATATAAATTAGTAAACTTTGTGCTTTCCCCGAAAAGTGTAAAATATGATAAATGCAGCACAAAAAAATGAGACTACTGTGTACTGTCTGAGTTTAATAATAAATCATTTTAGTTCTCATCAGAAGCAAATGCTCATGCTGTGCAAACTTTGGACTTCTTAAATGGCAGACTTTCACAACTGAAGCAGCAGAAAATCTTCCAGTGAAAATACTTTGAATCTTTGGATTTCAACCACCTTGAGATGTTCAACAGACTTAAGGATTGTGTGAATTGAGTTGTGTGTTTGTCGTGTAACCATGAACATAGACATATAATTAGTAGACGCGCAGTCCGACTCTGATGCTATCGAACACTTAGCATCTGAGCTAGTCCGGTAAGATTTAAGCTAGTCCGTAGCGCTCTACTGTTTATTTTCCTGTAGCCGGTAGCATTAGCCCGCAAAAAACGCAAGTTATGAAAGAGCAGAGTGTTAGCTGGTACAAACCTACCGACCATATTTAGCAAAGGTCAAAGGTCAGAGCCTTGTTACAAGTTATTGTTGAGTTTACAAACCTTTTAGTATTTTATTGTAGATAAAAATTGTGTACGGCTAGCGAACTTATGCATCTTTTAAGGCTCTAGTGACACCAAACATTCGCTTTTAAATGTGACTAGTGAGAAAAGCAGACAAATGACATAAATAACACCAAACAAAGTTAAAGCTTCACTTCTCTGAGGAGGCGTCTGTCACATTGGCGAGTGATGGAGTTTCCTGCCTATGAATATAGTAGTTTGAGAAATATAATCTCACATCACCAAAGTTGTTTAAAAAAGCTTCATAAGACACAAATCAGTCCGTTTTGCTCATGGTTTTGCTGAAATCTCTTGTTTAGCTTATTTTATTCATAAAAGTGCAACTTCTGCCATTGTGTTCAATTGATTTGCATCATCACCTCTACAGGAGGAATATGGTGTCGCGCTGTTCTAGTTGTAGCAACAGAGCAAAGCTGCTGATTGCGCGTCTACTTATTTAATGTCTATGATAATGAATGTTGACTTTGCTAGCTTTGAAAAGCTACAGAACTTTGACTTCTGCTGCAGCAGAACATTTTTAAATGTGTCAGTTGAGAAAAAAAGACTGAAACAAGAACTGACAAAAGAATAGTTTAAGTGTTTTATAGATATAGTGTTTTTATGGGTCATTTGGTAAGTGTGTCAATTATTGTTGCAATTTCAATATGATAACGATTATTAATGCAGCCTACCACAATTCTTTTTGTCCTACTGTTTACATTTTCAATCACCCTAAAGCTATTCATTTAAATCCACTCACTGTTCACCCATCGTCCACCATGAGAAATGTTTTGAAGAACTCCAAGAAGTTCAGCTGACCCTTAGGTACAGTTAATGAGAATCCTAATACAGTATATAAACAATAAAACAACAAATCAGATGTTACACCATGACAATTACTGACATTATTCTGGGACCTACAGTAAGTGTATCCATGTGTCTATTTATTATCTCAATCATTGCTCTGCTTAAATCTAATCTGGATTTTGGTCGCTTGCAGTTTCACCCAGACTTGTGCCAGACTTGAAGTTACACAACCCTAACTTGGTCATATTGCTGGAGGGTCTGGCTGTGTCAATTGCCAATTTCAAAATTTGAAGTGACACTTGGGAGAAGATGGATGTTGCTCTTGTACAGTAAAATAGAAGTGCTGTGGTTTAATTTTCTTTCTCTCAAATGAGTTATCGATGTGGGAAAAAGGCTGGGTCAATGCACCGATGCAATTTACCAGTTCAGTCTACAAGGGGCCGCGACAGTTTGGAAGGCACTGAGTTTAAAGTTGTATCGAAAACAGGGTCGTTTAGGGTTATGGTTAGAACTTTTGTGTAGTTTCAGATGAGATGGAAAACTGCAGCAAGCAAAACACTATTTTGATTCACAGCTGTGGAGATTGGCTGAGGCAGACAGATCCACGATGAGACGGCAGAGTGCAAATCTGCAAACTCAATCAGAAAGAGGTTTGTATAAATAAGAAAAGTTAAACTGTGTAGAAATCATATTTCACCGAACTGACATCCCTTTGGACCAAATACACACGTTTGAATTGAACATAATCCAAAGCCACACTATAGAATTATGCTCTCATTGAAATGTTCTGTTCATGCTTGTCATCACAGTTACGTAATACACTGGCTTATCGTTTGGTAAATAATTTATGGAACGACAGGTTTTTCTGGCAATATTTTTAATTATACTCTATCGACTTCTGTCTTTTTTTTTTATTATTATTTAACGGTGTGCAGGTCAAATTCTATTGTAGAATAGCACAAACTACAGACTACTACTAAAATTCTGTCATTCATTCTGTCTATTTTTTGAAGCCCAGATTATAAAATTACGTAGGTATGGTGTCTTCTCATCTAAAGGCTTGCTGTAGGATGGAGTATTTTACAAATGTAACCCTAACCCTAACTTTTCCCATCTGTAGATACTTCAAGCTGCCTAGGGCAGTATGGTAGCAGTTAAAGTTAATGTTTACTAAGGACAATGTACAATTACATCAAGCCCAAAGGCAGAGATGCTTGCACCAGATTCTAACTTACAGCTAATGTACCTCTGTAGTCCTGGGGAGGGGAGAGGGGGGGGCACATTGGACATGTTTTTAGTTGTAGGAGGAAACTGGAGTACCCGGAGAAAACCTACGCAGACATGGGGAGAACAAACTCCACACAGAAAAGCCAGGAGTAAAACCCAGGACCTTCTTGCTATGAGGCCAGAGCGCTAACCGCTGCGCCACCGTGTCGCCCTTTGGCCTCAAGACAATTCTGGGTTCTACTCCCAGTTGGCTCTGGAGTCTTCATGTTTTCCCCAAGTCTCCGGTTGCTCTGGTTTCCCTTACTACTAAAAACATGTCATAAAATAAAAGTAGAGCCGGACTATTTAGACAAAATGTTTAATTATTGTTTTTTGTTTGTATTTTGCTTTTTGTTCAATGTGATTTACTCTTTTTGAAAACAACATAAATGTGGACATAAATGAAACAGACTTTTACACTGTACATTTCACACACAAAAAGAGTAAGTTATGCTTCAAACCACTTACTGAAGGTTGTCTGTCAATGTTTTGATTCATAAATCCAAATCTAATAATTAACAGCTTGGCATGAGTGAACAGTGATCTCTTTCTCAGTCTTATGTCCTATTCGCACGGCATATGATTTAACCTCGGGATCAATTAACCAAATCCTAACCAAGTATAATCTTTTTGACCGGTTGACTGACACAAGTGTACAATTACTAAAACTACAAAAACAATGTTTATCTCATATGGGATAAACATTGTTTTGTGTGACATTACAGTGTTTATGGACTAATATCAATCATGCATTGTGCATTTTATGTTGGAGACGACAACAAAATGGATTATGATGGATTATCGATGTTTTACTTCAAGGTAAGCAGTTAACATTAGCAGCAACTTCAAAATGTGACTCTCAATATATAAATGTTACTGAATACGCAGTGCATTGCAGCAGTGTTTAAACAAGCTTTGATGAAGTCGTGTTGTGCACAGTTCAAAAGCCTGTCAATGCTGTAACAGCATTAAAAAGTACAGCGTTAACGTATTCTGTTCACCAATCATTGACTGTGAAGGGCTCCAACTAACGGTTAAAGAAAACATTTAAAGCAAGCATTTTTATTCCAAACTTTGCAGCGTTCTTTGCAAACTTTCTGCTAACATCCATCTTCTCATCCTTCCGTATCTATGACAACAGGGTTGTCGTTTTTTTAACCGTAAATTGATTAATCTTTAGCTTTTTCAACGTAGAGAAACGTCAAGTTTTATTGAATATTTATTCAAATTTAATTAGAATATTAATAATATTTTTTGTGCTCAAGCAATTAAAAAATTGAAGAGATTAATTAATTATGATCTGTAATTAATTAATCTAATTTATCTATTTTTAATCTCACCTAAAATTTACTGAGAAAAACACTCAAGTGTTTTTGTTTTGTTTTTATCCAATTCAATAATTACACTATTGTTGCAGATACAAATATTATATTGCAAAAAATGAAGACTTTAGGAAGTCTTTTGTTGCTAAGTTGTAAAGTTGGACAACCCTTATGTCCCTTTGTAACTGGCATTTGAAAAAATGAAGTTACAGATTTCAAAATAGATTAATGTGATTTTTTTAAAAAATTACTCGATTAATATGCCTGTAATTAATTAATCTCAATAATGCACTAATTTGACACCACTAATAATTTTGTTTAAATCTGAAGATAAAACAAGCCATTAATATAAACACAGCATTAAAATTACGTGAGGACATTACAGGAGGTAAAATTCGAGAGAAACGTTTTTGCAGACATGGGCGATTCGCATGGGAGGAGAAACTCAGATTATGTTTGTAAACATTACAGTTTACACGAGGTTCCTAGGTAAACATTATGCCGTGCGAATAGGATATTAGTTGACCAGTCTTTTGTAGAAATACTGTGGGTTTCATTTGTGTATAGAAAAGAGCAGGAAAGATCTGGGAACAGCCCCTAGAGATGTGTGCTATTTGTAAAGAGCTTGGATATAGGTCCTTCTAGCAGAAATGTTCCGCAGTGCACCCTGGAGTCAGAATAATAGTGTGTGATACGTGAGTAGAGATGAGTGTGTAGTGTTGACTCACCGCTGAGCTGCTCCATGAAGCACACGTTGCCATGGGCGTTGAAGGCCAGAGTGTCAGGTGTGATGCAGAGAGAGTGAAACAGCTGAGACTGACTGATGCTCTGTAGAGCCACGGCGCATTCTCCACACACCGCCCACACCTCGTCCTCCGAAAGACAAGTGTCCCGCAACGACAGGATATCAGCCAGGGACACGTTTTCCTGCATGAGAAGAAAAGAACAGAACATAAAGCCAGGGACACGTTCTCCTGCATGAGAAGAAAAGACAGGACATAATCCAGGGACACGTTCTCCTACATGAGAAGAAAAGACAGGACATTAGACAGGGACACGTTCTCCTGCATGAGAAGAAAAGACAGGACATAAGCCAGGGACACGTTCTCCTACATGAGAAGAAAAGACAGGACATTTGACAGGGACAAGTTCTGCAACATGAGAAGAAAAGACAGGACATTAGACATGGACACGTTGTCCTGCATAAGAAGAAAAGACAGGACATTAGACAGGGACAAGTTCTGCAACATGAGAAGAAAAGACAGGACATTAGACATGGACACGTTGTCCTGCATGAGAAGAAAAGACAGGACATTAGACAGGGACAAGTTCTGCAACATGAGAAGAAAAGACAGGACATTAGACAGGGACACGTTCTCCTGCATGAGAAGAAAAGACAGGACATTAGACAGGGACACGTTCTCCTGCATGAGAAGAAAAGACAGGACATTAGACAGGGACACGTTCTCCTGCATGAGAAGAAAAGACAGGACATTAGACAGGGACACGTTCTCCTGCATGAGAAGAAAAGACAGGACATTAGACAGGGACAAGTTCTCCTGCATGAGAAGAAAAGACAGGACATCAGAGAGGGACACGTTCTCCTTCATGAGAAGAAAAGACAAGACATTAGACAGGGGCAAGTTCTCCTGCATGAGAAGAAAAGACAGGACATTAGACAGGGACACGTTCTGCTACATGAGAAGAAAAGACAGGACATTAGACAGGGACAGTTCTTCTGCATTAGAAGAAAAGACAGGACATTACACAGGGACAAGTTCTCCTGCATGAGAAAAAAAGTCCCATATCTTTTGTGGTATATGTTGGCAAAATAAATAATTACAAATCGTCAGTATGTAAAACAATTAGATAATATTGTGAAAAATGTTTTGAAGAAATGCAGAATTGTCCATACAAGTCGTCTTGCTAATACACACTGCTTAAGCAAAACTCTAGCTTTTCTACTTTGCTTTGAACTGATTCATTATGTTGTATTTTTACTATGACTAATTGATACGTTATTTTAGTGTTGTGTAATTGGTTTGTTGGACTTTCTCCAGTGAGCCATCTGTTTACCAGGCAACACACAGCAAATGAAAACTAGCCTCTTGGCTAGTTTTGGCATGTTATGCTGCCAATGTTGGTCAATACACGCTGCACATTTTAAATAAATAAATCAATTAGCATCATAAAACATCAAGTTTGAGGTGGGCCATATGGGAAAAAAACATACCAATTTCATTTTTATTTATTTTTATGCTACAATTTTGATTTATGCAGTGGCACGGACGATTGCCAAATGTAATTTTTGCTGACCCTCAAACCTCTTGGAGGAAAATCAGCTGTGGGCATAGATCATACCACAAAAAAAAAAAAAAAAACATAACAAAGGATGACCAAAAAGAGAAGTGAGAATTTGTTTTTTGCTTTTTCTTCAGATTGCTTAAACAGAAAAATGGGAAAACACAATGTGATGATTTCATGAGAAAAGCATGATGTCACAAAGATAAGCTATATAATGACTTGATTTTTATCCCGATAATGCCCAGCCCTACGTCAAGTACAACACTGATAGAATCTTTGAAATGTTTGTTTCACTTGAAGTTAAAGTATAAAAGTGTTTGAACGTGGATTTAGACTCAACACACCCAAACCCTCACATCACTAGCGCAATGTGAACGAAGGTTTGGACTTTTGTTTAAACAAGAGAGAAAATTCATTCATTCATTTTCTACTGCTTGTTCCTGTTAGGGGGTAACTGCAGCTTATCCCTGTAACTATGGGCCTTAGGCAGGGAACAGGACAGTGGTTAGACAGACAACCATTCACTCTCTCAATCATTCACAAGAAATTAACAGTGATGCCCAATTAACCTAAACACGCAGGTTTTTGGAGGAACCCAGAGTACCCGGAGAAAACCCACGGTGACACGGGGAGAACATGCAAACTCCACCAGAGAGATCATGAGATGTTGATACGGTCCGATCCAAGTGGAACCCACACCTCCTTGTTGGGAAACCAGAGCTCTGGTGCACAGCAGCAGAAAGTGTTAATGCCTATTTAAGAAAAGTGTAATGTGTGTGGTGAACGGCTATACTGACACTATTGATAACAAAATAAAGATGACGACTTTGTGGAATTCATCTTTGGTGGGTATTTTCAGAACACAACCACCATGATAAACAAGAGACCACTGTAGGTTTCTTCACATTTGTGATTTACCCAGTTATTCAAACAATTTCTGATGGTATACAGTGACAAAAGTGAGTTAGGTAATTCTGTAGCACAGCTGACTGCCTCTGACAAATGCCAGGTGCCATGATTTCTGGTTAAATACAGAAATGTATAAAAGGTGAAAAGCTAATGGAACTGATTTGAGAGTTGTTCAAGCCATTCAAGTGGAGCTGAATTAGCTTGGAGCTTGTTAGGAGGTTAATTGTTTGACATTGGCATTTTATCAGATTAAAAGAGAGGAAACGTGCACACCAGAATAGAAACGACAAATAACATCTGACATATGCACAATTGATATTTCTAAATAATATATACAAGTTCAAATCAAATCATTTTCTAAGCTTTGCTTTTGTTGCTTATTCACACTAAAATATGTATTCAAACTGAAGTAAAAGATACAATTGTATCAACAAATAGCTATACAGCCTCTGATTGTACAAAGCTAATTGCCTATTAAACTGACTTTCACCTGGGACACATCTCATTTATTTCTCACAAAGATATTTCCCAAGACAGAACAGGTGTTCCTTAGTAAATTATTAATAACAGACATGAACGGCTGCGCACACTGCTAACAAATAAACCCGTCTTAATACAGTAGAAATATGAGATGGAGGAGGGTCTTGTGCTCATTTTTATACACCTTTAGTTTACTCACATCGCTGTGACATTTTTGCCAGCACTGAATTTTTGAGGAGTGTGGGAGTGAGGCAGAACAGCTGTAGGTAAAACAGCTCCTGAGTTTGCATTCATTTCACACTGAAAATACAACTTTAAATTCTAATCTGCATCATTTCCAGGTTCTTCAGAAGTTAATATTGGCTTAGAATTTCATCCTCATAACAAGCAATGTTCTTTCTTGTTAAAAACTCATTACCAGTTCAAGGTTCTGCTCTCGCAACGTAACTCAGCAGCCCACAGATGCCATAGAAACAGAGAATGACTGTTATCCACTGCCTCACCTGTCAGAGCATTAGGACTAATTAGAGCACATTTCCTGCTGGATGCAAATGACAGTAATACAGTACTACAACTTAAGGCCAAGCTGACAGTCTCACCTGTAAACTTTCTTTTTCAGCAAGAAGTGATTACAGATAGCAAAGTGTTATCTTAATATAATAATCTACTTCCGGGCGTGAGGCAGGGACAGGCGTAGTCTACAGTGCATTTTACCTATACATAGCACTACGTGCCAAGACAATTCCCCCTAGGGACAATAAAGTTATCTATCTTATTTATATCAGCAGTAAATCACTTTTACTTAAGTTGAAAAAAGAGATTGCAAGAAAATAACTTATAATCAATTTCCCCAAGCACAGTAGTGTTCTATTCAGGTGGAAATTAGTCCTCAATGTCTTGTTTGTTCACCAAACTCCACCAAGTTTGTTTGTTGTTGTTGTTAGCATTGTGGCTAACTGCTATTAGCATAAAAAAGTGCGCGAAACATGTGACTTATGTAGGAAGTTTAGAAAAATGTGTTGACGCACATGGAGCGTGTCAGTGCGTCGGCTTTACGAGCCATGCTCTAAATAATGTCCCAGCTTTAATTGATCAACACGCGCTATGAACGTCCGCGTTGTTTTCTACCTAAAGTGCCTCAGTAATTGTGAGAAAGTCACTCTTTAGACAATCAGGAGAAAGTTTTCAGTCCAGGACAGCGATCTAATGTGAAGAACCACGGCTGAATAGAAAGTGAAACTTGATTGCGCGCATTGTGTTGTAAAAGCCACTGTGACGGCTCAGTCTATGCATCAGGCAGCTTTATTTCTCTGCACAGCACCACCCGCACTTGTGTATGTCCACACAATCAGTGCCACGGACTGTCCACGCGCTCATCACGTGAATGCTCGCCTCGCGCGCACGATGACACAAAATGTACAAGTGCTTGTCGCATCTTCGTGGATGCCTTCGGGCACAGTGCCATGGACTGTACATGCACTCGTCACTACATACACGGATTTCTATCAACTATTCATCAATCTGTATATGTGACGATGGTGCTACAATTTGTTAAACTATAGGTCTGTTTAAAACTCTGACATAAAAAACAAGACAATAGACTCACATAACATACAGTAAATCTATATGTATAATCTCTATAAACATCAATACTGATTCAAGTTTATCGTCGGCTCTAGAAAAAGAATTGTTTGTATTTTGAATAAATATGCATTAAATAGAGAAATGTTAAATGACAATATGAGGATTTCATCAAAAAGCAGATTGTCACAGAGATTTTTGTCATTGTCCCAATTCGATTTTAATCAGTATATTGCCCAGATCAAGCAAACTTACTGAACTTCCAATAGCAGTTCATATTTCATGTTTTTCTCCCAAAAAATCCCAGTTGGAAATAGAACTTACTTTTAAAAATTGCATCAGATATAATTTCAAAGTCGTTTTCCATGTTACAGTAGCAACACAATTGAGTCTATTATTACGTCCTTCATTTTTCCAGCCCAAGTTGAGATGGCTTGGCTACACTGGAGAGACACGTGCCCCGGGGAAAGTAAACACCTCGTTTATTTTCGGTTTCTGCCTGTCATACACAATTAACTACGAAAATACAACGTGAGAATAACGAGATCGGAAAAGTATCTACGTTAACAATACCAACACGTGACAGTAATTATTAAGTTTAACCGCAGCAAGGTTCTTATTCTTTTAAAAATATACGGTAATTGGAAAAGATGGATGCGAGTCGGGCTGGGATTCCAGACTTATTGCCAGTGCAGACCTCTGGAGTGTGATGAAGGAGATCATGTATATATGTATAACAACCATCAAAGAAAACCCAAGCTGCTCGAGTTCGGAGCCAAGACCTGATCTGACAGCGGCGAGCCAAGACGCAACAGCCTGCAACGCCAACATCCAAGTATGAGAAGATAAACAGAGAAAAGAAAACGTAGTGAGAGTTTTTCTAATGGAACTTTTGATTGATGGAAGTCTTGTTGTATTTCATTTGAATAGGGTTTTGGTTAGTCAGTTATTTTTGACTTTTTCAACAATGTGAATTTACTGACAGTTGGGATACTTTTATACATTTTCCAGAGATGGAAGCTGTATTGTTGAATAGATATGTTCAACAAAAAAGTTAAATTGAATACATGTGATCAGTTGTTACAGCATGAAAGTTCAGAGAGAATTAAATACTGTATATAATTATCATATTTTGTGAATTGCTAACAGATGCCTTTACACAAAAACACTTCAAGAATGGTGTACACCCACACACAGACTCACTTGCCTGGAAAATCCAAATATATCAAAAATTAGGGCTGTCAAGTGATTAAAAATTTCAATTGCGAATACTCGCATGATTGTCTTGAGTTAACTCGCGATTAATCACATTTTTTAAATGTATTTTGAATTAACATATTTAGCTTTCATTCCTGTTTATTATGTCTTTAACTGTAGAATGTATTACTTTCTTGAAGTTTAAAATATAGTTTTGTAGGTCATTGTATCTACTAGAGACCTGCACGGGACTAGATTTTCATGACCGCTCCCGCCCGATCCCGAAGCATCCGTGACCGTTCCCGCCTGATCCCGACGCCCCCGTGTGCCTGCCCGCCCGAGAAACCCCGCGGGTCCCGTCGGGTCCCGACTTTTTTTTTTTGGTGACACGGAGGTTGCGTGGCGGCCCCAGGGCATCACAACACGGACACAAATGACTAAACTCTGCATAACTCTCTGCATCTAGACTTAAAATGATTTGGCACCAGCCTAAATAATCTGTAACAAGGCAATTATGTTCGTTTGACACATTCAATCATAAAGCCATGATGTGTATTTCTCACCTGAAATACAAAGCTCCTCGCACCTCCAGTTTCTGCTAAACAAACACTTTACTAGCCCAAACTCCGTGTGTATTATCTCCATCTCCCCGTGCGTAAAAGCCAGCATTCATTCATTCCTCTGGGAAAGCTTACGCCCGTGCTGCTGCTGCTCCTGCTGGCGCGAGGACGCACAGATGATGCTCCGATACGAACGCAAGACTAGGAAATACAGCAGTGAGTTTACGTTCTGCACCTCGCAGGTGTCCGTGTTGCGTCTCTCTGTTGACCAGCAGCGCACACAAAGCTGTATTTCTTCTTGCTACGTAATATTTTCAAGACAGCGGAGAGAGCGCGGGTCCGTTCGGGACCGGAGGTGTTTGGCCTGTCCGCCGCTCCCGCCCGAGGCAACGTTAAAACCGCCCGATCCGAGGGTTTGCTCACGGGTCCGTGGGTCCCGCGGGAATTCCCGCCCGATGCAGGTCTCTAGTATCTACATGTCTGACTCATTATAAGCATTTATTACACTGCTCTTTCACAATAAAGCACTTTCTGCAGCTGGAGATGATGAGACTTTTATTGTGTAGGCGCCACAGGAAGTGGCTATAAACTAGCTAAGTCTTGAAGTGGTCAAAAGTAGAACTATGAAGGTTTTTGCCGGAGTTTTGAAAGACTGGATATTTTCAATAACTAGAGTGGACAAATGTCGCATTTAGTGACCACGGGCCACGAACTGAGCCGAGGTAAACAAACACACAGACACATGGCTCAATTCTCCGATCAACCGAGTGGAAAAGTTACCAAAGTCTACAAAAGTGAGCCAGCAGAGCCTTGTCTAGGACTCTTTCTGACAGTTTTTCCCATGAACCTCGTTCCATTGGAGCATTTCAATGATGAAAATATGGATGCAATTAATTTCTATCACAAAAAATGATCGCTGTTAAAATGTTTTTTGCATTGACGCAATAAAAATGCAATAAAACCGACAGCCCTTCAAAAATACTGTATATTGTCTGGTCACCATATACCTGTTTAGAATTTCAATGTGCGTGATTTACAGATTAATTAGCCAATCAGGGACACGCATCTCCCGTATAAAAACCAACCAAAAAAATACATGGAAAAACATCATGCAGAACTGATAAAAAAAAAAAAAAACATTGCGTAATTCTGCTGAATTATTGAAAGCAAAAAAAACGATTCTAATCTGAGGTGAGTGAAATTAGATTTTGTTCAAAATGACAAACGACTAATCAGCTCCTTTGTTTCATCTGCATCACTCAAATAAACTAAACTGATTGCTCGGTATCTCGGTATGTTGTGGAATTAATCTGACACGCAGACGGGGGGAGTGGTGACCAAACCCAGTCTTTACAATTTTCTGAAGTGTGGGCTCTAGATCCCAGGCAACATCAACACAATATTACCGAATCATGCCCTATAGGTATGGAGCCAGAACGATGCCAGCGGATCCTTGGCATTGAAAATAATTTCGTAACCAAAAAATAAAATGTTGCATTGAAATTTTTATATTCAAAATTATTTTTCATTCAATTAATTTACAATCTTTAAAAAATTGGTTGATGTATTTTTCTTCAATTATTATTTTTTTAATTACAGTGACAAAACAATAAATTTCAGTCACTTTGAGTTTTTTCAATATTAACTTTTTTTTTTTTCCAATGCCAATCCTCTCAGTTTCAGACGATGTTTGTTTTTTCGGTGTCACTTCACTGTCACCATTCTGACGGGGGAGGGGAGGGCACTGGGGCCCAAGCAGAGCAGGCTTCATGCATATTCAACAGCTACTGAGCTCCGGGAGAGGAGAAGGAAGTGCCGCTTTCAGGTCGGGCAAAGCCGCTTGCTTAGCCCGAGACAGATGACCGTGTCTTGGGGTGTGTGCAGAGCCATCTGAGAGGCACTGAGAGGTCCAACCGCCCGCCAAACTTTTGGTTTTCCCGTGGACAGATACGTGACCTGGGGTACACGTGTGGAGCCAGCTCGCGGAGACGGGTTCTGGTGTGAGACTTGGATCGGTATCAGCCCGGTTCAGTCTGAGAATGAGACGCTGAACCGAGCATACTACCGTGATGGTTGTGTGAACAGGGGTACGTGGGAACAAGTGGGAGTCCCATGTCTCCGCGACTACAACGGGCGGCCCACGTTAACTTTGTGTGGAGAGATGCTCTGTGAAGTGCAGCTACGCCGGTGTTATGCCGAAAAATGCATCCCATTTACTGCACACTACAAGCTAACCTCCAAACTAAGACTATAAAACACGTCTCATTAATGATTGTAAATATTTCAACACAAAGTGTTGCACTACATAGGATATAAAGTTGTTCTGTGATGTTTAATATTCGCAAATTCCAGTTTACACGAGTGTATGCGTTCCCGCGAGTAGGGGATGCATTTTTCGCATAACACCGGCGTAGCTGCACTTCACAGAGCATCTCCCCACACAACGTTAACGTGGGCCGGCCACATTCAGCGGAGGTTCCCGTTGTAGTCGCGGAGACATGGGACACCCATTTGTTCCCACGTACCCCTGTTCACACATCCATCACGGTAGCTCGGTTCAGCGCCTCATTCTCAGACTGAACCGGGCTGCTCCAAGTCACACCAGAACCCGTCTCCCGCGAGCTGGCTCCACGCGTGTACCCCAGGTCACGTATCTGTCCACGGGAAAACCAAAAGCTTGGCGGGCGGTTGGACCTCTCAGTGCCGCGGGATGGCTCTGCACACACCCAGGATACGGTCATCTGTCCCGGGCCTGAAAGCAGCACTTCCTCCTCCTCTCCCGGAGCTCAGTAGCTGTTGAATATGCATGAAGCCTGCTCTGCTTGGCCCCGCCCCCGGTGCCCTACCCTCCCCCGTCAGAATGGTGACAGTGAAGTGAAACCGAAAAAACAAACATTGTCTGAAACTAAGAGGATTGGCATTGGAAAAAAAAAAGTTAATATTGAAAAACTCAAAGTGACTGAAATTATTGTTTTGTCACTGTAATTAAAAAAAAAATAATTGAAGAAAAAAACATCAACCAATTTTTTAAAGATTGTAAATTAATTGAATGAAAAATAATTTTGAATATAAAAATTTCAATGCCAACATTTTATTTTTTGGTTATGAAATTATTTTCAATGCCAAGGATCCCTGGCATCGTTCTGGCTCCATATATAGGGCGCCATCCTTCAAATTCTACTGAAACAGCTCAATACTTTTGAGATACAGTATTAGTTGTTTGCTCTCATAGTTGTTCCTTTGCACAGTAACAATATCATTTTGCACAGTTACAACCTGCAGCTTTCAAATTACACGTTATGTCCACCCACACGAGTCCAGACAATAATACATGACGTACTCTGGCCCCATGATCTCAGAGGCTCCGCGGAGAAACCCGTAACGTTCGGCTCTGATAATGACGGCATCTTCGGCGGAGAGTTTGGGGAGTTTAGACAAAAGCTCGTCTCAGCACAGACTCAGAGGTCAAAGTGGGAGTGGACCAGCACAAAGGAGCCACTGTCACTGACTATGCACAGCTTCCATTAGCCGTTAGACTGTAATCATTTCAGTTTATTTATAGTTTGATTCATATCACCCACACTGTACACGGAGGATGTTCCAGTGTTTCCATGTTCTGACACAAGTAATAAATATTAATCAGCTGCATAATCTATAGTGTGTGTCATAATTCTTACAATGTTTGAACAAGAAAGCTTTTGTTCACAGAAAGACTTTTTATGCAGTTTGCTCAAGTCAGCTTTTCCATTAGAATATAATCCAAAACAGTTTAACAATTGGTGTTATAATGGAACAAATGTGTGCGATGTTTGATAAGTTTCTCAAAATGTTAGAAACTTAGGTTATTATTCAGAGAAGTTATTAGCACATCTTTATCAGAGTGCTCTAACCATCTTCCTTCAGTTCTTTGGTCAGGGTTAGTCCACAATGTAACATACAATCTAATGTATTTGTTTGCATAAGACATAAGAAAGAGATCACTGGTCATTTAATACTAAATATGCTTTTCTCAAGTCACATTAAAATCCTTTGGTCACTTAGTTACTCCTAGTAAGCAGCCATTTTAGTTTCACTATGGATGGAGTTGCATGTTGCTGCTTTTCAATCCGATGGTCTCTATTAGACTAGACTTGATCTATTCACTTTTTGCAATGCAACGAAAAAAATGAGTACTGTATTTTAGCTGCTAAACATGCATATATCTGAAAAATGTTGTGATGTCATGTGAACACAACCTATTGTCACAGCGGTGCCACCGTGGCCTCATAGCAAGAAGGTCCTGGGTTCGACTCACAGGGACGTTCTGTGTGGGTTTGCATGTTCTCTCAGTGTCTCCGTAGGTTTCCTCCGAGTACTCTGGTTTCCTCCTACAACTAAAAACATGTCCAATGTGCCTCCCCTCTCCATGCCTGGAGAATCCAGCCTCACCACTGCACCAGCGGATGAGTCTGGTCGCCCCCCGAGTCAACTGGATTTCTAGGGCGGAACAAAGCTCACCTAACAGACAGCGGAGGGAACCAATCAGAGAAGAGCATAAAGGCTTCTACTGCCGTAAGGTGTTGGGTTTTCTCTCGCGCTGTCATCTGCCGGTAAGGGCGGTCGCCTTACCGGCTCGAGCCGACTGCACTGCCTTGACCATCTTGAACACGACTATTGACGCGATGTCTTTTTGGTCATTTAAAACGGCATTTACCGGTGAATGGAACAAACTCTCGGTTTTCCGGTGCGCCATGTTGTTTATCCTTCCGCCGCGCTGCCTAGATCCATGCGCGCTGCGCACAGCAGGGACGTTGTTAGCAAAAACCACGTGACTGAAATAAACAATTTTCATTGCACGGTACGATCTGGATTTCGAAGGAAACGCCCTTGGAGGGGAGGGCGACCAGACTGACATTTTCTCTGTGTAAAAATACAGAGAAATGTCATTCTGGATCCCAGGCAACCCCTCTCCAGGACTACCAATGGAAATTAGCTGTAAGCTAGAATCTGGTACAAGCATCTCTGCCTTTGGGTTTAATGTAATTAAGTCCTTAATAAACCTAACTTTACAAATGTGAAATGTTTGTAAAATAATATTGCATTTATAGTCTAAGTTAAAAGTTCCCAGCATAATTTTTATGCTTCTTTGGCTCTTATGACTCTAAATGATATACTTTATATTATATATTTTTTTTATCATTTGAAAAACCAACATTCACTATATAATCTAAAGTCTGATACATTGCACAGCCTAGCAAGGCATCCAATCATCTCAATTGAAACTAGGGCTGGGCAATTAATCAAAATGGCGGCACAGTGGCAGAGCGGTTAGCGCTCTGGCCTCACAGCAAGAAAGTCGAAGGTTTGACTCTCGCACGGCCTGAGCCTTCAACCTTCAACCAACTAATGACATGCGGGTTAGGGAACGTTTGGTGTTAGTTGGAGGTTGAGATGTCAGGTGTTTAGGCACCGCTGTTACTGAATGAGGAGGAGGGGTTGTTGTGTGAAGCACTTTGGAAGACATCTTTCTGTGTAAACTGTATGGAATATAAATTATCATGCTAACATTCAACATATTGGCAGAGTGAACTTGAGTCAAATTGTCAGTTATTTAATTATGCTGTTTGAATCGGGAGTTCCAGAATAAAAACTTTGGAAAAAGAAATCTGATTGCTTTCTGTGTTAAATAGCAGAAATATGTTTAGTTTAAATCATTATCTAAAGCCATTCATTGTCTGCTCTTGAAAATGCTAAATAAAATGTTCAATCCATTAATATGAGGGGGAAAAAGTTATTTAATTTGTTCCACAACTGGCACAGTTATTTAGAGCAGAAGTCACACACGCAGTTGTATTGAATGTGATTCACTGCCAGAATGGTGATGCTATATCTGCCTAAAATCCAACATAATACATCAAAAACTGTGCTTATGACTGAGGCTGGGCAATACTGACAAAATGATTTTTTTTATATACCTCAATTACAATATTCAGACGATATTATTTCAAGCATGTCTCTAAATGTAGTAGTTGAAGACAGTTGATGATCAGAAAAAAATTGGTTTGACTAAAGACATTCTTGGTCGACTTAAGAGCTACTAAGTGCTACTGATCGATTAGTCGACTAAAAGCAAAAAGTGTTTCTATGATATGATGAAATATCTGACCCAAACTGCATAGACACAGAAAGAAAAACAGAAACAGCTAAACATTTAATGTAAAAAAAACAAAACAAAAAACAGAATGTATTTGCAATTTGCTTTCAAAATTGTATATACCTCGACCTATGACATCACTATAATGAGAAATTATAGACAACTCTCTTAACAAGATTCATTAAACAAGTCGTAAGGAAGATAAATACAACTCCAGCTAGATTTGTTGATGATCTAACAAGGCAATAAGGTACATTTTGCATGCTGTGCCTTTTATCCATGAAAGTATACTGCCGGTCTTTCCCACCATTTCTGACCTAACACTTTAAGAAAGAGATGATCAAATTGTTTGGCAGGCAGGGATCAAATTGATTTCCTCTTTGTTCTGCGCGGCTTGTTTGGCAAACCTCCGTGTCTACGATCACCTTTACTGCGCTTTTAAAACACTCAATAGGATTTGCAGGGTCAAGTGGAGGCCAATTTGGCTCAATTGTAAGATAATGATTTCTATTACAGCTCTATGTGCAATTTGTGGCAGCGGATAAAGAAAGGTTGTTTAAATTTTCCCAATGGGCAAATTCAAATAATAACACTAATAAAAAAGTTAAATCTAATTGCTTTAATCTAAGTGCTTTGGCAGCCAATGTATTAGAACTCAAATGAAACACACGTGAGAGCAGTGTTGGGTAGAATACTTTGAAAATGTATTTCGTTACAGAATACTGAATACTGGTCAGAAAAGTATCTGTATTGTATTCCGTTACTTGGCAAATTTTTGTACTGTATTCTGAATACTTGGAATACTTTTTATATTGAAACGCAAATTAGGTGTTAAATTTAACCTGAAATTACAAAGTGTTCGTGTTTCTTAGTTCTGTTAAGTAATGCTAGTGATGCATCTCCGCGTAAAACGTTATAATAACTTTGTATAACAACTAAAACTCAGCTCTGTTTAAATCGCACTTACCCGGAGTCGAGAGGAGGAGTTTACTTCAGATTTCCACGCGTGTGGCTCATCGTGGGTTTAGTCCAACAACAGTTCATTCATCGTGTCGTCCGTGAGCTTCAGAGCATGTTCCAGTGTCACAAATCCTTTTCTAACAGTCCGTTGCACTAGTTGTGAATGCTTCGTCAAAATTTTCATCGTGAAAACAAACTGTTCCTCTTTGAAAAACAAATCCCATCCGTAGTTAAATATGAACAATCCAAACGCAGCGTCTTCTCTTTGTTTATCGTAAATAAAGTCCAGAAAAAGTTAGATAATAGCCATCAACAAACTTCTAATGTACCTGTCCATAAAGGGGCAATCTGATTGGTCAGTCTGTCTGCAGGCAGCGAATGGCCCCTATACAACGCCGCATCTGATTGGACACTGTTATTTCTGTGCCCTGAAGGCTGTGAAGTAGTGCGGGCGGCACAGACTGACAGCGCGTCAAGCTGCTGCATTACGCATTAGTTTTCTGTGGTGTTTTTAACAATGGGTCTACATTTATTTTGCATGCAATGTATTCCATTGATTTTATAAAAGTAACTGTATTCTGAATACCTCGTTTGAAAGCCGTACTGTAACGGAATACAAGTACTCATAAAATGTATTCAGAATACGTAACAGCGGTACATGTATTCTGTTACTCCCCAACACTGCGTGAGAGTCATGTGTTTCCCACATCAGGAATTGTGTTGGAGCTCCATCAGCTGGTTAGAAAGAAAATTTAAAAAGGGAAATAATAAAACAAATAGGGATGCACCAATCCATTTTTTGTTGTTGTTTTTCTGATATTGTAAAGTGTGTATGACAGGTTTCTACATATTTTCCTCTTTAACACAAAATATAAATGATAGTTTTGCATGAAAATGCTTTTGAGTTTGCCATCACTGAGTTCTCCAAATATGTCATTTCAGAAGCTCACAAAACAGAATCCTATCGCTTCCATCTCACACTGCAATTCTCGTCTGGTAAGTGTGCTGTTGCGGTTGAATTTAGTGAGAAACTGTTACAAACGCCTACAAAATGTGCACCTGTGTTCTTGGCTCTTGCGCGGCTCTGCAGCAGAAACAAAGTGTCTGAACGTGGCGGAGTCGAGTACAACACAATTACAGGGCCAAAAAATGCAGTTTCAGTCGGAACAAAGTAGCCCCAGAAATAGACGAAATTCCCTAGAGATGAAAGCGAAGGAAAAGTCTCCAAGTCCCGTATTGTGAACGCGCTGCCCTATATAAGTTTATCTGCAAGGGCCACGCCGCTGGAGCCGGGGAGGGAGAAGCTTAATACTGGATTTGAGATGATTTCAGTCGAGTGTGGAGAGTGTAGGGTTCTCCAAGGTATTTTGTATGTCGTGATTTAATTCAGCACCTGTAGGGTTTGGTGGTCTCAAGGGGGATTTCACTCCCACTGCCTCAGAAATGGAATTACACAAGACAGTGTGAGGTCATTAGCTGTCACATCATGTTTCTTTATTCTCTCGAAGAAGCTAAGGTAATGTCTTATAAGAGGGGCACATGAATTCATTAGGGCGGTAGTCGACCAAAGAAATTCTTGGTCGACTAAAGTCTTGTCCCATCGACCGATTAATCGACTAAAAAGGGTCAAAGCTCTGAAACTAAAAAGTAGTTTTGATCTGACTGTATTTGACCCAAACTCTGCTCAAAAAGACTAAAATTGGTTTTGGAGTTCACGAAAAGCTTTATACAGAAAATGAATCTGAGCATATGTTTATGTAATCAATGCACGAGACCCAAAATCTTCAGCTGATTTACTACTTTTATTGTTCAACCCAATCACAAGTTAAAGAAAAGTTGTTGAAATTAATGGTATCTATCGTAATATATGAGAATATTTTAAGATTTGCCAAAAGAACACATACAATCACTCCTTAGTCCAAGTCCAGAAGCATTTTTGCTGATTTCAAGTTAGAAGAAAGGTGTATTTTTCATATGTTGATGAAAAACAAGATTATTTATGTTTGTCTATTGGCATCTTATTTAAACCTATTGAATTGGGCTTCTTTCAGCCTCAGATTCACCTGTTTTAATTTAAGATGATCAGAGTAAATCCTTACCGTCAAAATAAAGAATTCATCAACTAATAAAATGTTGGTCGACTAAGAATGCATTGACCGATTAATGACTAAAGAACAGCAGCATTAGAATTCATTGATTATTTGTCATGATAAAAAATTTTACCAGAAAATATCTCGATAAGCGATATTATTGTTGACGCCTTTCATACAGCTGAATGAAATATTCAAGACAATATCTTCTTAGCTCTAAATAAAACGAAAACTAAAAAGTACAGTTTGATGCATATATTTATTCTGCTCTTTACAGGTCGGGAGTCACCAGACTGCTCTGACAGCTCGGCAAGTACGTGCATCATTTCCAGCCTCGTTTCCAGCCTCTAAAAAACCCTGCCGTGTATGAAGAGTTTGGAGGAGCGGTGGGTGCCTTCGTTTGAAGTCACAGATGTCGCTGATCACGTCTTTAAAAAGCTTGAGTTCCACATAATCGGAAAGCAAATCGTTTACACCGCAGTGCCAGAATATGAAGACGGTTAGCGCGAACGAAGTGAGACGAACGCAAGGAAATACATGAACACGTCATTGATATTTTGGATTGTGTTTTCTCTTCTATGTGCTGTGACACTTGGAAAGTTTAACTTTTGGACCCGCATGGAGCGACAAAACAGTGGAGGAGGAAGCAATAGAAGGTAACACACACACACCTGCACTTTTCACGAGCTCGCCAGAGTTGTGTGGCCTTTTCTGTCATTCCTCTATTGCAGGGGTGCCCAAAGTGGGGCCCGGGACCAAATTCGGCCCGCCAGATGGTTCAATTTGACCCGCGAAGGGTTGTTCAGGTCAAATGACAAATGTATGTGCAATCTCTTAAAACGTGTTAATAAAGATATTTTAATCTTTATCTCATCTCAAAATGTTTTTTTTTTAATGTCGAAACAAAATATTGTTTGGCCCTTGGCACTCTTCAATGCAATACATTTTGGCCACGAAGAAAAAAATCAGTACATTTTGGCCCACCAAGGAAAAAAGTTGGCACCCTGCTCTATTGAATTTGAACCGTACTGTCTTCCCTCTAACTTCCTTGGATTCTGCGTGATGTTTTGCCGAAGCTGAATTGCTTTCGCGCAAGAACATTTATCAAGTCTCAAAATGTTATGGTGGAGGTTTTTATATATCACACGATAACTCGATATAGTAATTATCCTGACAAGTCTATTACTGTATTATCATGAACTCATGATATAGTACTGAGAAACTAATGCATGAATCCATCGTGAAATCTATGTTCACCATGAGTCATCAAGAGCATGAATTCACCATCAGTTACCATGAATTCAAGTGATTCTATCAATGAATTACACCATTAAGTTATATTCATTCATTCATTCATTTCTACTGCTTAATCCCGTTAGGGGTCGCGGGTGACTGGAGCCTATCCCAGTGACTTGGGCCTTAGGCGGGGAACACCCTGGACAGTGGGTTAGACAGACAACCATTCACTCTCTCATTCACTCACTAAGGGAACTTTAAAGTGATGCCCAATGAACCTAAACATGCATGTTTTTGGAGGTGGGAGGAAACCGGAGTACCCGGAGAAAACCCACGGTGACACGGGGAGAACATGCAAACTCAGAGAGATCGTGAGATGTTGATATGGTCCGACCGGGAGTCGAACCCACGACCTCCTTATTGGAAGGCCAGAGCTCTAACCACTCTGCTACCGCGCACCCCTCATTAAGTTATATAATAAACTAAAGTGAACGTCCTGTTATTAAACAATAATGTTTAAATTTACTAAATTCACATACTTTTGCAAAAAAAATAGTAACTCATCATGACTTTTGAAAGTCATACATGGACATCATCATGAGTTCAGCATTATTTTGTACTTATTTAATTATTTATTTCAAAAGTATTTCTAATGTTATAGTTTTGTTATTCAAACCTGACAAATTGCTAAATAATTCACCTCTTTCTGACTTAAAAGTGCAAGCAAAAAAAACCACAACCTTCAAACTTCATGAAACTTTGAAAAGGTCGCTATAAAGAAGTGGACTTGGCAACTCTGAGGCTAATTGGAAAAAAAAACACACAAAAAAAACATCTGTATTTGAACAAACGGACACATCCAACAAAGCAACAAAAAATGACAATATGACAATTTCATCAAAAAAGCAGATCCCAATTTTGTTATTTACTTTTTTTTTATTACAATATAGTTCCAGCACTTTTCCCACTTGTTTGACTTTATTTTTTTTTTTTCTGCAAGGTCAAGTTTAGTCACAACTTTCAAGCCAGACTCAAAACAGTCTTCAGATGATTAACTTGTATTGGAATCTAGTCATAGTTCGTTTATATTTTAGTACAGAAAATAAGCCAAGAATGTGACTTAAAGAGCTTGCATTGAAATTCCACACTCACTATGTTACGGCAAAAGTGCAGTGAACTCGCAGTGATCTAATTGAACGCATTTGTGTGACATAGCTGACTTTCTGTTTTCCATTACCGGTCTGGTATGAGCTCACATCACTTTGTGTAGTGTGCAGACGCATGGTAAGTTAACGCACAAGGACACAGGCTATGCTTTAGGTTTCTGCCCAGATAAATACTTCTGTTACAATAAATGACTGAAATAAAGAGTCACTTAGGGAATTCTATCCAAAACAACTGCTAAAGTGGGAAAAAAACACCTTTCTGGGAAGTTTTCGTGGCACCAATCATAGTTTATTAATTTGATTTCCTGAATGAATCATGTTTTCCTACTAAATCAACAAATCCAGGAAATCATTTCAGTCATCACTTAATCAGAGGTGGTTTCATTCTTGAAATTAGGTCGAGCTAGTATCACATAAAAAAAAAAAAATAATAATAAAATTACTCTTACTAAGTTATTTTCAATACTCAAATAATCATCAATAACTTTTTTGATTGGTCTATGAGTCAAACAATTACTTTCATTGAACACTGAGGCATTCTAAACATATTTCTAGTCAAAAAAGATTCAAATCTGGTGATTTAAGTCTTCTAGATGAAGAATATTTATGAAAAAAGTGCTAACCTGGCTGCAGATAGTTTATCTCCCGATATTTGTGAATTCACAAACACAAGATAAATCATCTGGCCTTCCAGCCGCCTGATTGACTTGTGAGTCGGAATTAGTGGTGTTTGGCTGTTTTGACTCACATCACAGCAGCGTGGTTTTGAGGCCCAATCACATTGTAGCAGTAGCCGCCAAGTCTAATTCAAGCTAAACAAAGATGGCTGCTCTCGTGTATGTGCGTGTTTTTCTGCTGCTTTGATGTGGTTTTAGCAGAAATATGGAGTATTTTTTTTTTTTTTTTTAAAGAAGAGCAGTGCTGTGACTTGTTCTATCCCACACGGACAATGAATACACCATTACGAGTTGTTGCTGTGATTGGTTAAGCACAAATTAGGTAGGCCCTACACTCAATCAGCTTGAAGTATTTTCACTTCTCGCTGACTCGCTTGACTCGCTGAAAGCCTTCTCTCGAAGGCTTTCAGCGAGTCAAGTCCCAGATGGATACAGAGGAAGAACTCAAATCATAGTTCAACACAGATCCATCTGGTGTGAGCCAGATAAAAAAAAGTGAATTTTTGATTAAAATTAGATGTAGCCTAGCCTTTTTGAGATGTTGATGTTGCTGTTAACAGTTATAAAATGTATCTTTGTATGTGTTCAGTGTCTATAAAGTTAGTTTTTAGTCAAGAGTAGTCAAAATAAGTCTTTAAGTAGTAGTTTGGTAAAGTTGCTGTCTATGGCTGTTGGATTAAAGCGTTTTGTTTGTTTTTTGTGTTTTGTTTTTTTCAAAATAAAAATTAATTCCCCCCAGCACAGATGTTAATGTATTGTTAATGTATCTATTCAGGTGAAAATGAGTCTGCAATATCCTGTCTACCTCTAATAATGATTTGTTCATCAAACTCTAAACGCGTCTGTTGTTATTTGAGCATTGTGGCTAACTGCCATTATACCCGCGCATCTCAGTCCTAACAGCTGTGAAACAAGCTTAAAAACACTTTGTGATGAACAATGTGAAAGCTCAAGTGAGGAAAATAGTGGAGTGGTGTTTACATTTTAAGGAAGCAACAGTACCTTTAAGAAACAGTCAACAGCCAAATACAACTACTGCAAGAGTACCACTTGGAGTAGTGTCTACAGTGAAATGTTGTGTATTTCCTCACACTTTTTCCCAGCTGTTCTAGTTACCGCATCTGGAGCATTACATCACCAGTGAAGCCAAGGATGAAAGGAATCTCATCATAACATACAGTAAAGCTATTGAGAATCTAGCATCATATTGCTCAATCCGATTCTAAATCCAAAGAAAGAAACAACAGTTATTTATTTCAGTTGTTAGACTGTAGAGCTGTGCAATATATCGAATTTTAAATAATATCGTGAACGTGGTTTTCAAGATATCCAAAAACTGGAATATTGAGTAAATCGTTTATAGGTAAAATGCCACAAAAAGAACCCCATAAGAATAGAAAATAGAGAAAATTCTGCTAACGTTCAACTTAGGATAAGATGTAATATGTCTGCACTTCTGTGATTCATTTGCAAACATTTCACATGGTTTACCTGACATCCCCAGCATTTTCCAGACCAATAAGACTTCACACAGACAAATAAATCTTCTCCAAAGTCAGTTTTTGTTGTAATACAAAAGTGATCGGGTCTAATGGAAATCACCAGATCGAACTTATCTTTTAGATATTTCATAACAAAGTCCAGCGTTATGAATCAAAATCTTGTTCACTATCAAGATTCATGACATTGCATTATACAACTTGAAACGCAGCCCACTGACGTAATGATTGTCTGAATATCGTTATCGAGATATGCCCAAAAAACATTGAGATATTTATTTTTGTCAATGGAGCACAACAGCCGTTTTTTAGCTTTATAAAACTACGAAGTTGATACAACGTTTTGCCGAATTTAAAGTTCTAGATGTGCTTTTTAGACAGAAAACTATTGCGCAATATTTGAATTTTTCGAAAAGCCTATGGCACTATAACATGGGGCAATATACTTCCGGAACCAGGGCGGATCTTCCACTGTTGAGCTCCATATTGCCCAGCCCTACGTTATCCTACTTATTTTTTTTTATCTAAAGAGGGACAATTTAGCTTACAGGGAACTGTTTGTTTGTTTGTTTGTTTGTTTGTTTGTTTGTTTGTTTGTTTGTTTGGTTTTCCAGTGGGGATGTGGGTGAGGACAGAAGGATTATGAAAACATGGAATTTTCTGGAACTCTTGAGCCTCAGTTTTAGGATAATTCTCAAAAGAACTAGAGCTGTAGTCGACCAAACAAATTCTTGGTCGACTAAAAACATGTCCTCGACCGATTAATCGACTAAAAATGGGGCGTGGCAAAGGCTCTGAAACTAAAATAGAGTTGTCAAAATATTGCAAATCAATGTTAAAACTGGTGTCAAAATACGTAGATACTCATTTGAACAAATACAACATAACAGGACAAACAGATGAACAAAATATGATGTTTTCTGCAAAGAAAAGAAAAAAAAAATCTAATTTTCTAATTTTAAATTAATCTTGAGTTTCATCAAAACTGGTTTGAAACTAAAATGTTTGATCATAAACCTGGATTTTGTGCTGAAAATGTCAGTCCATGAATAAAAATCTGACTTTCTTGAAAGGACATTCTGATTCTCATTGTGAGAATCAAGTTTATTCTATAGGATCAAAATAGGAAATGTTTTGTGACAACTCTGCAAGAACCTCGCTCAAAAAGACTAATAATGTTCTGTAGTTCATGCAAAACTATAGTTTATACAGAAAATGAAGAGGAAACAGTGTGTTTATATAAAAGGGCAGTTCAGACCAATGATTCTGTTACTGTTGAAGATAAATTCCGTATAATCTAAATAAAAGAATTAGTCGACGAAAAAATTTTGGTCGACCAAGACTCCATCAACCGATTAATCGACCAAACGACTAAAGAACTACAGTCCTAAAAAGAACAGTTGTAGCAAGGCTTCTCTCTCAATTAAAGGTTCAAAAATCAGACTGAATGATCACAAGTTGCTAAGGGAGCTTATCAACAGTGGAAGAGTTTAAAGACATGTTGCAGGCTAGCAAACTATGCGCTAACTCAGATCCACAGCATGATTGTTTTCAATCTACAAAACATACATTCAGCTAAAATATTTCACTTATAATTTATAAGGCTGCAGAAACAACAAAGGTCTTATGATTATGACTCACCACAGAGCTGATTAGCACCATTATTTTTTTTCATTTTTTTAATCCCTGTGGGGGTTTAACATGGAAGCCCATACTTCCTGAACCATGCAAGCAGTGTCCGGGTCACTGTTCAGCTCCATTGCACAGGTTCAAAAACTTGCAATTATATACCATAATAGTGCAACAAATCGTATGCATAATAACGTCTAGATTTGATTTACACTACAGTCTAAATGCTTGACATGTATCAGTTTAGCCTCTATTACAACAAGCAGTGGGATGAACAGGTTGTGGCTGTGTCCTTGCCTGCCTGCATAATAATTGTGTGAGTGGATCCTTGATTGCAAAGAGCTTCGAGTACCATGAAAGGTGGAAAGGCACTATTGACCATTAACTAATACCTTTAAAGGAGAAACTAAAACATAATAGATCAGTAATTTACTTGTCGTTCATTGGAAAACACAAAATTGATCTAAAACGACTTAAAAATAGAAACAAATTGACTTGTTGTTCAAAACTGCAGAACTGATAAGCTATTTTAAGCAACAGATTTTAAATAAGTATTTGTTTTTTGATATTGTTGTAAAGTGGTTATGGGACAGTTTTTGAACCATGTATGCTTAATTTTTTAAGTATTATTTTAATTTTTAAAGTATCTATTGGGTATAACAAGTAAATACAGACAAGTGGGAGGGGATAGGTGGTGGGTGAGAACAGGGATTTTCTGAGCACTTGAGCTCCAGCAGAAAAACAATAGGCTACATCAGGGGTGTCAAGCTCATTTTGACAAAGGGCTACACTGGCATCGGGATTGTCCTCCAAGGGCCAGTTGTAACTGAAATTAAACTTATTAATCTTGACATACTACAAATAATAGTTGTACTTGATTATTGTATATTTATTGAAGCGACAATAACTGAATATACATCTGCATTAGTCAGAAAAATGACTTACTCTTTAAGTTGCAGACCAACTGTTTTATCAGGTCAAGACATCCAGATTACTAATAAAAACATAAAAGTAAACCTTATAGGACCTTGAGGGCTGCATGAAATGAGGTGGAGGGCCGCATCTGGCCCCCGGGCCTTGAGTTTGACACCTGTGGGCTACATGATTACTCAAGCATGCATCAATTCAAATAACTTTGAGTAAACTAATAATGAAGGGAGGATATTATAAACAAGGTTAAAATCTTTGAATAATACATAATGCAGGGGTTCTCAAACTATTTCAGACCAGGGACCCTTCTTGGCTCAAAAATCTTCCAAGGACCCCCTATCACTTTTCGCTCTGGTAGTACAGTCAAATTCGGAAGTTAAAAGCTAAGCTATATCAAATTTTAATACATTGTTAATTTCATTATGGTCATTTATATTGGTTCACTTGTTTCTATTCAAAGCTATCTATCTTCCAAATCAATCCATCCAATCTATCAATCCAAAATGATATGTTTACAATGGTAAATCATAAGAAATTGTTATAATGACAAAAATTACCAGTGTTTCAAAAAAAATTGGGGACCCCCTACACATTGTCCAGGGCCTTTTCCCACTGTAGGAACTTTTTTTCAGTTCCTAGTACTTTTTTAGTTCCTGTCTCCATTTTGGGAGCGTTCACACAAAGCAGCAACTATAGGCGTTTTCCCACATGAAAGTACCAAGAACTAGTCCCCAAATTTCTCCAGTCCCTGTTTAGTCAGAAGAACTACCCTAGCCCCATGTTTGTGTTCACACAGCAACGTTTCTGAAAGTGGGTCTAACTAGCTTTAGCATTAGCACCTATAAAGTCTGGAACATTTAAATAATTCATTAAATGGTGTTAAGAAGACAAAAGTCTTTTTTCGATTCCACATAAAACCATAATGTGCAAAACTTAAAAACATCACTGGGATTAATAATAAAACAAAATGATTCACTGTAATTCCTAATATTAGTATTATAGACTACTATTTACATATTAAATAAATACATTTTGGGAGTTACTGCCTTTAAATAATTTTTCTTAAGGATAAGGAAAGTTAATCTTAAATGTGATAATGTGTAAAACATGTTTAAAAACAAAGTTAGCAGTGTAAAAATGTGCTTGTGTCACCATAAGGTTCCTGGTCCGACTGGAAAGTACCTGCCCCAGAGCAGGAGCTAAAAAAGTCCCTAAAATGTGGCCCCAGTCCATAGTTCCTGCTCTGTGTGAATGCTCCCAAAATGGGACAGGAACTAAAAAAGGACTAGGAACTGAAAAAGTTCCTACAGTGGGAAAAAGGCCTTATGGACTAGGGCCACACTTTAGGGACTTTTTTAGCTCCTGCTCTGGTGCAGGTACTTTCCATTCAGACCAGGAACATATTGACATGCTAACTTTGTTTTGAAACATGTTTTATACATTCTCATATTTTGATAAACTTTCCTAACACCACTTAAATGAATTATTTAATTGTTCCAGACTTTACAGATGCTAATGCTAAAGCCAGTTAGACCCACTTTCAGAAACGTTTGCTGTGTGAACACACACATGGGGACAGGGTAGTTCTTCTTACTAAACAGGGACTGAAATGTTGGGAATAGTTCTTGGTACTTTCATGTGGGAAACGCCTATATGAGACCCTTTTAACATGTTTAAAATTCACAATGAGTTGGAATATAGAATTCCACACTTTCAGGGGAAAAAAAATCCCAAATGAATATTATTATTATATAACCTACATAATAAATTCTCAAAACTGTTAGACATGCAGTGGTTAGGCTACTATGCATTAGTATAATGCATAGTAAAACGGTCCTAACTTGGATCTGAAGTGAGTGTCAACTTCGGAGTTTGGAAAAGAAATACCCAAAGCTTTCTTCTCCTGCCAAATAAGGCCTTATCATAACCTACTTCAGCACCGGTAACGCTAATGGAACCCATACCGAGGCATTCCTAACGTAAATCAGACAACGTTTGAACCCACCTCATCCTCCAGAAAGCGGCGGCAGATGCTCCAGATGTTCCAGATCGTAAACTCCGTCAATCTCATCCGCTTTGCCCAAGTACGTGACTCCTCCGGCTTCGTTCCGTCGCGCGCTCTCCATTTCTTCCGCTGCTGCAACAACTTCTTCCTTCTTCTTCTTCTTCACTCAAGTAGCGAAGCGGTTCTCTATCCGCAACACGATCTTTCCAGCCGAGACCGATGGCATGCCGAAGTTTTGGATGAGCTCAAATTGAGGTCGTGCGTCGTTCTGTTGCAGCCCCAGAGGCGTGTTTTCGCTGCGGACACGGCTCACGCTCACGCTCACGCTGGCACTGGTGAAAAAAAATAAAATAAAAAATCAGTGAAATGGAGCAGATCAAGAAGAGGAGGGTGGACCGTACGCCTCCTCCACGCGGGGAAGACACGACACGGAGGAGCTGCAGCTGAGTTTTGGAGCAGATTTCAGTCCCTCCCTCCCTCTCTCTGTCTTTTCTCTTCTGCGCGCTAAATGTGTGCGGTGTGGAGCTGCACGCGCGGAGGCTGCAGTCTGAGGACCGTGTGAAGGGAAGGTAAAAACAAAAACATGATGAGCTGTTGTTTATTTAAAATCGACAAATAACAAGTTTAGACGAGGTTCATCTGTGAAGACTGCAAAATGTCTGATTGGCAAAACTGATCTCTGACGAACAAACCACGCCCCCAAAAGCCCAAAGTCTATATATAATGTGTTCAACAACCATAGCCTACTGCAACAAGGTAAAACTAAATTATCTGTACTGCCAATCTCTATTTACATATATTTTTTTCAAAAAATAAATAATTAACATAAAATAATCAGGTAAAAACGTGATAGTATTAGGTAATTACCTTATACTAATAGGTAATTATGTGATACTATCACTAACTTTATAATTTTATATGTAAAGTAGGGATTGGCAATACTGAGTTTTGAATAATATGCCTACAAGGCCTGCCCTACATAAATTCAACCCAACCCCATTTTTTATTATTATTATTTTTTAACAATAGGCTACGGCTACAATTGATCATTTTAAAATATGTTGATAAATTGATGTGCTCTGCAGTTGTCATATCATAATATAAATTCATCAAACTTACACTTGAAAGGCAAATCTCAAAGAGCTATCAATAAAAAAATAATAATATAATATAACAGAAATACAACATAACAGTGAAACAAACATTAATTTTAGTATAAAAATAAAGTATTTTTCAACTGAGTTTTAATTTTAATTTGTGCAGGTTTATTTATTTTAGACTTTGACCTAACTGACCTGAGGTCACATTGACATCGTGGTTGTCATCCGTTCAAAACGCACTTTTAACTCCAGAGCTTTTGATGGGACGTGTTTTAGTCGACATCAACTGTTGCTGAAGTCTCCAACTTCTCCCAGAAAGCTTTTTTCACAAAACTAAAATGTCAGAGAGCTCTTTATTTAGGCCAAAGCAAAAAATCAATAAATAAATAATAATAATAAAATAATTGTGCAGTGAGGTTTCCAAATGAAGCAATAACCTTTTTTATCAGTGCAGACAGTTGCTACAAAGTGACAATATGGAATTAGGTGTTACAAGTTTTTATTATTTAAATGCGTAATATGTAGGATACTTCTCCACTAGTTAATTATTAGGTTAGGTTAGGTTACTTTTTTTGTACCCGTAGGTAAATTTGTCATGTAGTTTTGAGAGTTCTTCCCCCCAAACATCAAATTACAATTAAATAGACAACAATTACCAATAATATACATTAGAAAAACAGTATTATGAGTGTCCATGCTCACACCAGTAAAAGAATCCAACGCATTACAGTTATTCATCAGCACAATCGCGGACTGGAACAAAGCTCCTTTAAAACGATTATCTTGGAACTAAAAATCCTTGTCCAGAAGGAAGCAGCTGAAACTCTGAATGTAGAGGATGCTGCTCATCTTTAACAATACTTTGGACAAGCGCTTTAACTGGTTAGCGTACAGAGAATCCAGAGTATTCTGAGGATGGCAATAACATTGCTTGCCCATTTAACAAGCTGATTGAGAGATGACAGATGAGAGACCAATGCAAAGGTCAAGACCGATTCCATAAAAGCCTTGTAGAAAAGTGTCATTCTAGTTTTGTCTATTTGAAAAAAAAAAGGTCATTTCCTTAGACAATAGAGACGCTGGTGACCTTATAAAATGCACTTCAACTTAAAAATGTAAGTTCAATTTCTGCACAAAGTTTCATGTTGATTAAACTAATGTACGTGGGTTGTCTGAGATTCTCTCTCTTCTTTCTCACACTTTTCTTCATTTTTCTCCCCTCTTTCGCTCTCTCTGTCTCCTCCCTGGCTCACCTCTCCACTGTGTCTGTTGCTTTCTTTCTCTCTCTCTCTCTCTCTCTCTCTCTCTCTCGCTCTCTGTTCTTCTTCTCTCAGTTTCTCCTCTCTCTTTCCCCCTTCTTTTTCTCTCCCTTTGCTTTCTCTCTCTTTCTCTCCTCTCTCTTTTTATCTCTTGTTTCTCTCTTTTCTCTCACTCTCTCTTTTCTCTAAGGTTTCTTTCTCTTCTCTCTCTCCCTCTCTTTCTCTTCTCTCTCTCCTGTCTCTCGCTCTTTCTCTCCCTCTTCTTTCGCTCTCTCTCTCTTTCCTTTCTCTCTCTTTCTTTCTCTCCTCTCTTTTTTCTTCCTATTTCTCTTTCTTTCCCTCTCTCTTCTCTCGCTCTCTTTTTCTCTCCTGTCTCTCTCTCTTTCTTTTCTGTTTCTTCTTTTCCCTCTCTTTATCTTCTCTTTCTTTCTCTCCTCTTTCTTTCGCTCCTTCTCTCTTTCCTTTCTTTTTGTCCCCTATTTTCTCTTTCTCTCCCTCTTTCTTCTCTCTCCTCGCTTTTTTTCTCTCCTGTTTCTTTCTCTTTCTCTCCCTTTCTCGTCTCTCTTTCCTCCTCTCTCTCTCTTTCTTTTCTGTTTCTTCTTCTCCCTATCTTTCTCTTCTCTTTCTCTCCCTCTCTTTCGCTCCTCTCTCTCTTTCCTTTTTTTTTTCTCCCCTATTCTCTCTTTCCTTCCCTCTTTCTTCTCTCTCTCGCTTTTTTTCTCTCCTGTTTCTTTCTCTTTCTCTCTCCTTTTCGTCTCTCTTTCTCTCTTTCTCTCCTGTCTCTCTCTCTTTCTTTTCTGTTTCTTCTTCTCCCTCCTTTCTCTTCTCTTTCTCTCCCTCTCTTCATTCGCTCCTTTCTCTCTTTCCTTTCTTTTTCTCCCTATTTCTCTTTTCTCTCCTCTTTCTTCTCTCTCTCGCTTTTTTTCTTCCTGTTTCTTTCTCTTTCTCTCCCTTTGTCGTCTCTCTTTCCCTCTCTTTCTCTCCTGTCTCTCTCTCTTTCTTTTCTGTTTCTTCTTCTCCCTCTCTTCTCTTCTCTTTTTTTCTCCCTCTCTCTTTCGCTCCTCTCTCTCTGTCTCCTCCCTGGCTCACCTCTCCACTGTGTCTGTTTTCTTTCTTTCTTCCTCTCTCTCTCTCTCTCTCTCTCTCTCTCTCTCTCTCTTCTTCTTCTTCTCTCCAGTTTCTCCTCTCTCTTCCCCCTTTCTTTTCTCTTTTTTTGCTTTCTCTCTCTTTCTCTCCTATCTCTTTTCATCTCCTGTTTCTCTCTTTCTTTCTTTCTCTCACTCTCTCTTCTCTCTCTTTTCTCTAAGGTTTTCTTTCTCTTTCTCTCTCTCCTCCCTCTCTTTCTCTTCTCTCTCTGTCTCTCGCTCTTCTCTTTTCGCTCTCTCTTTCCCTCTTTCCTCCTCTCTCTTCCTTTCTCTCTCTTTCTCTCCTTCTTTTTTTCTCTATTCTCTTTCTCTCCTTCTCTTCTTCTCGCTCTCTTTTTCTCTCCTGTCCCTCTCTCTTTTCTTTTCCTGTATTCCTCTCTCACTCTCTCTCCTTACTCTTTCTCTCCTCTCCTCTCTTTCGCGTCCTTCTCTTTTTTCTTTTCTTTTTCCTTCCTCCCCTATTTCTCTCTCTCTCCTCTTTTCTCTTCTCTCTCTCTTCCTCCTCTCTCTTTTTTTTTCTTCCCTGTTTCTTCTTTTCTCTTTCTCTCCCTTTCCCCAGCGATGTCCACTCTTCCGCTCTCTTCTTCCTGTCTCCTCCCTTTCTCTCTTTTTTTCTGTTTCTTCTTCACTCACCTCTCGTCCCTCTCGTTACTCTTTCGGCTCCTTCTCTCTTTTCCATTTCTTTTTCTTCCCTATTTCTCTTTTTCTCTCCCTCTTTCTTTCTCCTCTCCTCTCTCCTCTCCTCACTCGAGCTTTTTTCTTCTCTTGTTTCTTCCTCTTTTCCCTTCTTCGTCTCCTCCTTTCCCTCTCTTTTTCCCCTCCCTCTCCTCTCTCTTTCCTTACCTTTCTCTCTCTTCTTTCCTCTCATCTTCTTATTAACTCTTAAAAAAGTCAAGTATGAATCTTTGCACCCACATATGTTAAGT
>CM076407.1:11907318-11956152 GCA_038363315.1 Mugilogobius chulae
ATAAGGGTTTTTGATGATGTTGCATGTTGCTGTTAACAGTTATAAAATGTATGTGTTTCGTATGTGTTCAGATGCTATAAAGTTAGTTTTTAGTCAAGAGTAGTCAAAAAAGTCTTGTAAGTAGTAGTTTGGTAAAGTTGATCTGTCTTTGGCTGTTGGATTAAAGCGTTTTGTTTGTTTTTGTGTTTTGTTTTTTCAAAATAAAAATTGAATTCCCCCCAGCACAGATATCTATCCAGGTGAAATGAGTCTGCAATATCCTGTCTACCTCTAATAATGAGTTTGTTCATCAAACTCTAAACGCGTCTGTTGTTGTTTGAGCATTGTGGCTAACTGCCATTAGCATATCAGCAATCTCAGTCCTAACAGCTGTGAAACAAGCTTAAAACATGGTTGTGATGAACAATGTGAAAGCTCAAGTGAGGAAAATAGTGGAGTGGTGTTTACATTTTAAGGAAGCACAGTAGCCCACCTTTAAGAAACAGTCAACAGCCAAATACAACTACTGCAAGAGTACACTTGAGTAGTGTCTACAGTGAAATGTTATGCATTTCTCACCTTTTCCCAGCTGTTCTAGTTACCTGCATCTGGAGCATTACATCACCAGTGAAGCCAATGATCAAAGGAATCTCATCATAACATACAGTAAAGACTAAAGTATTGACGAATCTTAGCATCATATTGCTCAATCCGATTCTAAATCCACAGAAAGAAACAACAGTTATTAATTTCAGTTGTTAGACTGTAGAGCTGTGCAATATATCGAATTTTTAAAATAATATCGTGAACGTGGTTTTCAAGATATCCAAAAAACTGAATATTGAGTAAATCGTTTATAGTTAAAATGCCACAAAAAGAACCCCATAAGAATAGAAAATAGAGAAAATTCTGCTAAAACATTCAACTTAGGATAAGATGTAATATGTCTGCACTTCTGTGATTCATTTGCAAACATTTCACACGGTCACCTGACATCCCAGCATTTTCCAGAACCAATTAAGAATTCACACAGACAAATAAATCTTCTCCAAATCAGTTTTTGTTCCTGCTGCTGTGTGAATGGTACCAAAATGGGGACGGAACTAAAAAAGGCTAGGAACTGAAAAAAGTTCCCTACAGTCGAGGAAAAGGCCTTATAGACTAGGGCCACACTTTAGGACTTTTTTAGCTCCTGCTCTGGGGCAGGTACTTTCCATTCAGACCAGAACCTTTTGGTGCACAAACATATTTACAATGCTAACTTTGTTTTATACATTCTCATATTTTGATAAAACTTTCCTAACACCACTTAAATGAATTATTTTAATTGTTCCAGACTTTACAGATGCTAATGCTAAAGCCAGTTAGACCCACTTTCAGAAACGTTTGCTGTGAACACAACACATGGGGACAGGGTAGTTCTTACTAAACAGGGACTGAAATGTTGGGAATAGTTCTTGGTACTTTCATGTGGGAAAACGCCTATAATGAGACCCTTTTAACATGTTTAAAATTCACAATGAGTTGGAATATAGAATTCCACACTTTCAGGGGAAAAAAATCCCAAATGAATATTATTATTATAGAGCCTACAATAATAAATTCTCAAAACTGTTAGACATGCAGTGGTTAGGCTACTATGCACTGTTATAAAACGGTCCTAACTTGGATCTAAAGTGACTGTCAACTTCGGAGTTAGGAAAGAAACACCCAAAGCTTTCTTCTCCTGCCAAATAAGGCCTTATCATAACCTACTTCAGGCACGGTAACGCTAATGGAACCCATACCGAGGCATTCCTAACGTAAATCAGACAACGTTTGAACCCACCTCATCCTCCAGAAGCGGCGGCAGATGCTCCAGATGTTCCAGATCGTAAACGCCGTCAATCTCATCCGCTTTGCCCAAGTACGTGACTCCTCCGGCTTCGTTCCGTCGCGCGCTCTCCATTTCTTCCGCTGCAACAACTTCTTCTTCTTCTTCTTCCTTCACTCAAGTTAGCGAAGCGGTTCTCTATCCGCAACACGATCTTTCCAGCGAGACCGATGGCATGCCGAAGTTTTGGATGAGCTCAAATTGAGGTCGTGCGTCGCTCTGTTGCAGCCCCAGAGGCGTGTTTTCGCTGCGGACACGGCTCACGCTCACGCACGCTGGCACTGGTGAACCAAAAAATAAATAAAAAAAGGCAGTGAAATGGAGCAGATCAAGGAAGAGGAGGGTGGACCGTACGCCTCCTCCACGCGGGGAAGACACGACACGGCAGGAGCTGCAGCTGGAGTTTTGGAGCAGATTTCAGTCCCTCCCTCCCTCTCTCCGTCCCTTCTCCTTCTGCGCGCTAAATGTGTGCGGTGTGGAGCTGCACGCGCGGAGGCTGCAGTCTAGGACCGTGTGAAGGGAAGGTAAAAACATGATGAGCTGTTGTTTATTTAAAATCGACAAATAACAAGTTTAGACGAGGTTCATCTGTGAAGACTGAGCAAAATGTCTGATTGGCAAAACTGATCTCTGACGAACAAACCACGCCCCCAAAAGCCCAAAGTCTATAATGTGTTCAACAACCATAGCCTACTGCAACAAGGTAAAACTAAATTATCTGTAGCCTACTGCCAATCTTATTTATCTTTATTTTTTTTTATTTTTTTTTCCAGTTGTATCACGAAAATTCACGATAACTATCAGTATTAATGTGATACAAAAAATAAATAAATAAAATAAAATTAGGTAAAAACGTGATAGGCCTACTATTCGGTAATCACCTTATACTAATAGGTAATTATGTGATACTATCAGGTAATAACTTCATATAACTTTATATATGTAAAGTAGGGATTGACAACACTCAGCTTCTGAATAATGTGCCTACAAGTGCCTACATAATTATCAACCCTAACCCCATTTTTATTTATTTATTTTATTTTTTTTTTTTAACAATAGGCTACGGCTACAATTGATCATTTTAAAATATGTTGATAAATTGATGTGCTCTGCAGTTGTCATATCATGTCATATAATTCAAATATCAAACTTTACACTTGAAAGGCAAATCTCAAAGAGCTATCAATAAAAAAAATAAAATAAAAAACAGACAATAAAACATAACAGTGAAACAAACATTAATTTTAGTATAAATGCTTTAAAATAAAGTATTTTTCAACTGAGTTTTCATTTTAATTTGTGCAGGTTTATTTATTTTAGACTTTGACCTAATTGACCTGAGGTCACATTGACACTGTGGTTGTCATCCGGTCAAAACGCACTTTTAACTCCAGAGCTTTTGATGGGACGTGTTTTTAGTCGACATCAACCTGTTGCTGAAGTATTCAACTTCTCCCAGAAAGCTTTTTTCACAAAACTAAAATGTCAGCGAGCTCTTTATTTAGGCCAAAGCAAAAAATAAATAATAAATAAAATAATTGTGCAGTGAGGTTTCCAAATGAAGCAATAACCTTTATTTATCAGTGCAGACAGTTGCTACAAAGTGACAATATGGAATTAGGTGTTACAAGTTTTTATTATTTAAAATGCGTAATATGTAGGATACTTCTCCACTTACTTTTATTTTTGTACCCGTAGGTAAATTTGTCATGTAGTTTGAGAGTTCTTTCCCACCCCAAACATCAAATTCAATTAAATAGACAACAAATACCAATAATATTATTAGTAAATATTATTATGAGTGTCCATGCTCACACCAGTAAAAAGAATCCAACGCATTACAGTTTATTCATCAGCAACAATCGCGGACTGGACAAAGCTCCTTTTTAAAACGATTATCTTGGAACTAAAAATCTTGTCCAGAAGGAAGCAGCTGAAACTCTGAATGTAGAGGATGCTGCTCATCTTTAAGAATACTTTGGACAAGCGCTTTAACTGGTTAGCGTACAGAGAATCCAGAGTATTCTGAGGATGGCAATAACATTGCTTGCCATTTAACAAGCTGATTGAGAGAGGACCAATGCAAAAGATCAAGAACCGATTCCATAAAAGCCTTGTAGAAAAGCGTCATTCTAGTTTTGATCTATTTGAAAAAAAAAAGGTCATTTCCTTAGACAATAGAGACGCTGGTGACCTTATAAAATGCACTTCAACTTAAAAATGTAAGTTCAATTTCTGCCTCAAAGTTTCATTTAAACTAATGTACGTGAGTTGTCTGAGATTCTCTCTCTTCTTTCTCACACTTTCTTCATTTTTCTCCTCTTTCGCTCTCTCTCTGTCTCCTCCCTGGCTCACCTCTCCACTGTGTCTGTTGCTTTCTTTCCCTCACTCTCTCTCTCTCTCTCTCTCTCGCTCTCTGTTCTTCTTCTCTCAGTTTCTCCTCTCTCTTCCCCTTTCTTTTTTCTCTCCCTTTGCTTTATCTCTCTTTTCTCTCCTCTCTCTTTTTATCTCTGTTTCTCTTCTTCTCTCTCTCTCTTCTCTCTCTTTCTCTAAGGTTTCTTTCTCTTCTCTCTCTCCTCTCTTCTCTCTCTCCTGTCTCTCTCTCTCTCTCACTCTTTTTCTCTCCTGTCTCTTCTCTTTCTTTTCTTGTTCTTTCTTCTCCCTCTCTTTTCTCTTCTCTCTCTCCTCTCTTTTCTCTCTCCTGTCTCTTCACTCTTTCTCTCCCTCTCTCTTTTCGCTCCTCTCCTCTTTCTTTCTCTTTCTTTCTCTTCCTTCTTTCTCCTATTTTTCTTTCTCTCCTCTCTCTCTCTCTCTCGCTCTCTTTTCTCTCCTGTCTCTCTCTCTTTCTTTCTGTCTTCTCTCTTCTCCCTCTCTTTCTCTTCTCTTTCTCTTTTCTCTCCTCTCCTTTTTCCTCTTCTTTCTCTTCTCTCCCTCTCTTTCTCTCTCTCTCTCCCCTTCTTTCTCTTCTTCTCTCCTGTCTCTCGCTCTTTCTCTCCCTCTCTCTTTCGCTCTCTCTCTCTTTCCTTTTCTCTCTCTTTCTCTCTCCTCTCTTTTTTTCTCCTATTTCTCTTTCTTTCCCTCCTCTTCTCTCGCTCTCTTTTTCTCTCCTGTCTCCTCTCTTTCTTTTCTGTTCTTCTTTTCCTCTCTTTAATCTTCTCTTTCTTTCTCTCCCTCTTTCTTCGCTCCTTCTCTTTTCCTTTTTTTTGCCCTCTATTCTCTCTTTCTTCTCCCTCTTTCTTCCTCTCTCCTTTTTTTTTTCTCTCCTGTTTCTTTCTCTTTCTCTCCCTTTCTGTCTCTCTTTCCTCTCTCTCTCTCTTTCTTTTCTGTTTCTTCTTCTCCCTATCTTTCTCTTCTCTTTCTCTCCCTCTCTCTTTCGCTCCTTTTCTCTTTCCTTCTTTTTTCTCCCTATTTCTTTTTTCTTCTCCCCCTTTCTTCTCTCTCTCTCTTTTTTCTCTCCTGTTTCTTTTTTTCTCTCCCTTTCGTCTCTCTTTCGCTCTCTTTCTCTCCTGTCTCTCTCTCTTTCTTTTCTGTTTCTTCTTCTCCTCTCTTTCTCTTCTCTTTCTCTCCCTCTTCATTCGCTCCTTTCTCTTTCCTTTCTTTTTCTCCCCTATTTCTCTCTTTCTCTCTCCCTCTTTCTTCTCTCTCTCTCCGCTTTTTTTCTCTCCTGTTTCTTTCTCTTTCTCTCCCTTTGTCGTCTCTCTTTCCCTCTCTTTCTCTCCTGTCTCTCTCTCTTTCTTTTCTGTTTCTTCTTCTCCTCTCTTCTCTTCTCTTTTTCTCCCTCTCTCTTTCGCTCCTCTCTCTCTGTCTCTCCCTGGCTCACTCTCCACTGTGTCTGTTGCTTTCTTTCTCCTCTCTCTCTCTCTCTCTCTCTCTCTCTCTCTCTTCTTCTTCTTCTTCTTCTCTCAGTTTCTCCTCTCTCTTCCCCCTTTCTTTTCTCTTTTTTTGCTTTCTCTTCTTTCTCTCCTATCTCTTTTCATCTCCTGTTTCTCTCTTTCTTTCTTTCTTCTACTCTCTCTTCTCTCTCTTTTCTCTAAGGTTCTTTCTCTTTCTCTCTCCCTCCTTTCTCTTCTCTCTCCTGTCTCTCGCTCTTCTCTCCCTCTCTTTCGCTCCTCTCTCTCTTTCCTTTCTCTCTCTTTCTCTCCTCTTTTTTTTCTCCTATTTCTCTTTCTCTCCCTCTCTCTTCTCTCGCTCTCTTTTTCTCTCCTGTCTCTCTCTCTTTTCTTTTCTGTTTCTTCTTCTCCCTCTCTTTCTCTTCTCTTTCTCTCCCTCTCTCTTTCGCTCCTCTCTCTCTTTCCTTTCTTTTTCTCCCCTATTTCTCTCCCTCTTTCTTCTCTCTCTCTCTTTTTCTCTCCTGTTCTTTCTCTTTCTCTCCCTTTCCCGTCTCTCTTTCCCTCTCTTTCTCTCCTGTCTCTCTCTTTCTTTTCTGTTTCTTCTTCTCCTCTCTCTCCCTCTCTCTTTCGCTCCTCTCTCTCTTTCCTTTCTTTTTCTCCCCTATTTCTCTCTTTCTCTCCCTCTTTCTTCTCTCTCTCTCTCTCTCTCGCTTTTTTTCTCTCTTGTTTCTTTCTCTTTCTCTCCTTTCTCGTCTCTCTTTCCCTCTCTTTCTCTCTCTCTCTCTTTCTTTCTCTCTTCTTTCCTCTCTCTCTCTTATAACTTAAAAGTCTAAGTTGTAAATCTTTGACTCATTATGTAAGTTATATCAACATAAAGATTTAAGTTGGTTTAACTTTTTGGCCTTAGGATTTTTTACAGTGTATGTGGGGGAGCACTTTTCCGAAAATCAATGATCATATCCTTAGTTTTAAACACATTTAAGCGTAGATATGATTCTTCACACCATATAACAAAGTCCTCAACAATCGGGCCATGTTGGATTTCATTTTTCTGAAGCAGTGGTAGTTCCTGAGTTATCGGACTTGTTGCATCACGGTGCTCGTAGGACTGCAGCCTCCGTGTTTGCAGACTCACCCTCCCCTGCTCTGAGGGCTGGAGAGGTTGGAGCTGTAGGTAGAGGAGAGAGAGTGTGCAGAGCTACAGTTGTCCGCCCGCCTCCGTCCTCTCCCTCCTCTTCAGCAGAAACAGCGGCAGTGCAGAGTGATCATTCATTACTAAACACTGGAGTTATTCCTGTGATCTGGACCAGACTCGCTTGTCAAGAGAAACGTTTAATCTGTAATGGAGACAGTCAAGCACCAACTCACAGACGGAAGAAACGCTTAGTAAGGACTTTGAGAATGAGCTTGACTTCATTAGCATAAAGAGCTGTGGCACTCTGAATAGGCTCCAGTTTAATGGTAGTCTAGGCTATTGCTCTGTATTGTACAAATGAATGACCTCATTTTCTCCTGTTCAGTTACAATATTGTCACTCAAGACCAATGCTTTTCAAATTGTGAGTATGTCTTCCTGCTTTGTAAGATCCCTGATAATAGTCCATCAAATAAACTTGCCTAGCCTTCCCTTGTTATGCTCCATAGAGAAGAATGTTAATTGGCCAAATTATTAACAAATATAATAGCTAGAATCAGACCATATGCAAATTTTTAATATACCAAGGTCCACATTTATAAAGGTACCCTATTCAGTCAAATAGATCAGGCTTTATTGGCCATAAGCTAAATTGGAGAGGCTCTGATGCATCTTGACTTGTAACAGGTGACCAGGCCGTTTGTTGATCTTCTCCAATGGAATATCATGTAATCTGGAGCCTTATTGTTGCTTTCAAAAAGACATTTTGGTAAAATGATATTTTATTCAATATTTATATCAATGGTCATAACTTGCACTTTTTGTTGGTGTTGTCATTTTTTGTCATGTGACTTTAGCACATAACAATTAGATACGATTGTTTATATGAATTTACATCATACTTAGACATAGTGATTAACTTGCATGGTGTTTTCTTTTATATAAATAAATTAAAAATAGTTTTTATAAAAATGTTTTCTTTTTATGCGAGTGAATGTGATTGTTCCAATAGCTTGACAAACCCATAAAGACAATAAAATCATTATTATTATGATAAAGCATTCAATTTGATTGTTGAAGCCTGCAAAAACTCTTTAGCACACATATGGTGAAAGTAGATTAATAAAATATGCATTTTGAGGAAAAAAAATAACAATCTGTACTAAATATTAAAACACAAGATTATGTAGGGGCCCATCAACAAGTTTGACCTGGGGTCATGATTTATTTCTATGCCTCTGCCTGTAAAGATGTTTTATTACTATGTTCATCATAATTCTTTGCTATTCACTGTCGTGTATCTTTTTTGCTGTGCTCATGTTAAGTCTAATGTTGTGCTTAACAGTGAGGACCTGGCCTCTCCCACTTGGATTCCTCCTCACTTCCCGCTTTGGATTGGGCATCCTTGTCCTGCAAGATGAATCACTTCCCTCTGTCACTGGTCTCTGGTTCCACTGACTCTAACACCTGTTTTCACTGTCAGACTGTGTGGTCAAATTGATTGTCTATTAATTCCGGGCCTTCATTGGACATTTTGGTGCCCTTGCTGCCAGATGATGACGGTATAAAAACCCTGTAACCTGTGTCAGTAGAAGTGACAGTGCATTTGTTCAGATGGTTAGATGGATGGTGTGTGAGGTGTAAAGGGTCACAGGTTTAAACACTCATGTTTATTTTTTTTTTTCTCATTTTCAATTTGAATTTCAATTTCAATCTGTGCTGCCTAGCCTCAGCAGCTGTAAACCTCACACACATCAGAACCGCTCCCATGCAAAACTCAATTCATATTCAATATCTGTTTACACCTATAAGGTCCCTTAAAAGTCCTCTGGGCCAAACAGACTTTTGTGAGTCTGTTTGGGGTGCAGTTGTGGGTGGAGTAAGTCTCACTTTAAAGTTCTACTGATTGGATACGCATCAGTCTTTGGGCACACTCACAGTATGGTTTTTAACCGCCTGTGCTCATGTCTGTCTGTCCCTCACTCACACCTGCACAGGTGAACCGAGCCACAGGCCAGTGATGTCATCTTCTAGTGCCGTTTGTTTACATGTCACGCTGAAGCTTAGATCGAGCGATGAGGTGCTAATGATGTAGAGAAAATAAGCCAGCGGGTCGTTAAATCTTTAATATGATGAGCACATCCTTCGTTAGGGATTCACAACTCTTCTCTCTGGTCATATGCTAATTCAAGCAAAACACTGATCACAGAATTTGGTGCATTTATTTTACTTCTTCTTGAGAGAAATACTATCAGCACTCAAATGAGCTTGTAAAGTTGTGTGTGTGTACATTAGTAATTGTACTGTGCTCTGGTCCACCTCCTCCAACCGCGCCACAGTCAGATCTGTGCCGCGCCTGAGCACGTTTGTTTGCACTCACTGGACAAAGGAACGCGCTTTATGTTCCTACCGGGCTTGGGCACGGTTCGGTTGTGCCAGTGTGAGTGCACCCTTAGTCACATCTACAATCTGTCTATCCATGGGAGTGGATCTCTCCTATACTGTGGTTCTCTCCCAGGATTTCTTCTTCCTACTGTTTTTGTTTTATGTTTTTTAGTTTTTCCATGCCAAGAAGGAGGTTTCTTCACAAACCACAATGCTGTTGATGTAAAACTGTGATGAATATTTTCTCACAGACTATCACAGCAAACTAAGTCATATTTACAACAAAACAAAAAACATGAGGATGTATGCATGTTCATTATGTTTATTTCTTTGTTCTTTTTACCTACAGATCCTTTGGAAGGAGCACAAGTAATCCAGCCACATAACGATTACATAAGTCTTGCCAACTTAAAATAAGTGGTTGCTATATATTTCATCACAGTACATCATGTACAAAAGACAAGATAACAGCTATTAAGTGACTTTAGCGCTCATAAATAGCTTTTCTTTTTATGACGATTGCATAACTCTCTAGTTTATGTTGGAGACCATTTCCATAGAAACAGTGTGTACCTCACGTATGCAAAGTTTTCTCGTTATAAAAGTTTTTACCCAAATGTACAAAAACATATCAAATATTTAGACGCTTCAGTGTTGTTTAATTCATGAAGCTTGCAGTGTTTTTCTGATAAGCCTAATGGGTAGAGTTGGCGGTTTGGACTGTAGCTGCAGGCTGGACTGGACCACTGTCAGACTGAAGAGATGCACCGCCCACACACACTAAATCCCAGAGGTGTCAAAAGTTTGGAGTGGACTCAGTTAGAACGACTCCCAGGACTGAGAGAGAAGTCTGGATGTGAGCTGCAGGTAATAAGACATTCAGGTTTAGAGGAAAGTCAACAATGTGCCTCAAAACATTATTGGGATCGCACTTACACAAACAACAAATTGGCCCAAGAATGGATACATTAAGTGTAGATCAGGACTAAACTGTGTTCAATCAGTTAAAGGTGGGTGCTGATTTGTAAACATGATTTGGGTTTTAAATCTGATGACTTCCTCTTATAAATTCTTCAACACATGGCTAATATCAACAAGCAATCATCTTTGGTTCCTATTACAGCTTAAAAACCTTTTTTACAGACAGGAATGTTAAACTGGAGTGGACCACCCAAACACAGCCAATTTTCTGATGCAAACTAAAATCTTTTATTTCTTCGGTAATAATTCGAACAGTGCTCAGTAATCACATTTTTTTTTTCATTAAATGCTGGATTTATCATATCCATACCATACCCTTTTCTTCCGCTTCATCCGGAGTTGGATCGCGGAGGCAGCAGTCTGAGCAGGGAGGCTCAGACTTCCCTATCCCCACACACTTCCTCCAGCTCTTCCAGAGGAATCCCGAGGCGTTCCCAGGTCAGTCGAGAGACATAGTCCATCCAGCGTGTCCTGGGTCTGTCCTAGCGTTGGACATACCCAAAACACCCCATTCCCCAATAATGAGGAAACTCATTTTAACCTCTTGTATTTGTGATCTTGTCCTTTCAGTCATTACCCACAGATCATGACCATAGGTGAGGGTTGGAATGTGATTGACCGGTAATGTAGAGCTTTGACTTTTGACTCAACTTCTTCTTCACTACTATGGTTCGATACATTGACTTCATCAGTGCATACGCTGCACCGATTCCCATCATCTCACGCTCCATCCTTTCCCAGGACTCCGAGATACATGAACCCCTCCACTTGGGGCCAGGATTCTCCACCCACCTGGAAAGGACAAGCCACCTTTTTCCGGTCAAGAACCATGGCCTCGGATTTGGAGGAGCTGAATTTCATCCCGGTTGCTTCACTGGCTGCAAACTGTCCCAGTCCACGATGCAGGTCCTGGTTTAAAGAAGTATATGCCCAAAACGTCACATCAGTGGAGAGCAAATAAAAGTTGTGGGACCATTAAAGTTGTACAGATTAATTTATTCACTTTGCATGTACTTTTTGATCTTGCACACTCGTTTTAGAATAGAAGTGGGTGTCTTCCTTTTCACTTTATGGTTTTGACATTGCAATTCAATACTTCTTCTTTGTATAACACGACAAAACATCACTGCACACATCCAGGCAGGTGCCAATGGACAGTAATTCGATATATGCAATTTTGAGCATTTGAGTCTTTTACAGCTACACAACCCCAGTTATAGGTCGGAGCATCTGTTTAAGTCTTGTTGAGGTGCACTGTTCTGAAAAAAAAAAAAATTCACACAAACATGTTCCAAACGGCCAAGAATCGGTAAACAAATGCAAAGTGGGCATGCACGTGATGTAATGCTTGATGAAAATGATGAAGCATACTGTAAGTGCACATGAGCAGTTGTCAAACTCTGACAGAGAACAGAAGTTGCTAAAGTCATGCTTTGGTCGACAAAAATTAAGTAATAAGTAGGGACAAGGAAGCACAGTTACCTGACAGAATGAGCTTGACTTCTATTTCCTACAGTCCAGTCTTCGTACTGCGGTTGCCGTAACTCTTCTCCGTCTTTGCTTTCCTCTGTCCAAATAGTAGTCATTCTCCAAACTCATCTCCCGTTGAACCCGCGCAAACAAACTGAAATGCTGTTTCTCCGTAAGCGCCTTTTTTTTTTATTGTTGGTGCACTGATTTGCTGATTCGCCAGAAGCCACTGGCCAATAAACAGCTTATATGCTGCACCTGGTAGTGCAGTAGTCAAGATCGCACTAATCAAGACCAAGACTGTTCCGAAATCACAGAGTCCCAAGACTGAACCAAGACCTGTAAGACTTGTATTGGATCAAAACTGCAGTCCATCAAGACCAAATCAAGATAATCTTTGTAATTTTATACAATTATCAGTGTCTACATTACCTTATTGTGCAGTCCTTATTACAAATTGTGACTCGTACAAGTAACTGAATTCCTGGTGAAGCTTAGCAGGCATGGTGGCAATAAAATGTGGTCTTGGCCTACAAGACAAGACCAAGTTCAGGATAAGACCGAGTCCAAGACATGACAGAGCCTAAGCACCCTTGAAACCAAGACAAGGTTGAGTCCAAATGTGCTTGTTTCTGAGATGAGACCGAGACCTTCAAAAAGTGGCCTTGAGGCAGGTCTTAAGACTAAGATTGGTCTTGAGTACTACTACAACACCAGCAAATGGCTACGCAAACTCTTCAAGTCTTCAAAAAACTGCCTCCATGACCTCCTCCAGACCTCTGACACACGACAGCCTCATTCACACCAAACACTCGTGAGCCGCCTGTCGTCTAAAGTTGCCAAACCAGTTCAGACGGGCGACCCTCGGTTTGATGTGAAAGAGATTTCAGAGAAAGCTGACTCCACATGTGCTTTAAAACCCATCTACCTGCTGCTGCGCTCCTGACTCTAAACCTTTACAAACTGTAGCTCTGACAGTTTTATGTGCTCCCATTAAAGCCTCAGCGGTCTGCTAATCTGGGAACATCTGCTCACAGCATTGAGCCGCGTCACTTATCAGCCTCTCGTTGGAAGCCATGAGAAAAGAAGTCTTTGCAAGGTATGATTTAACGATGATCCGTGAAGTCAAGTACGGTAAACAGCGACATGATAAGAAACTGTGTGTAAGTGAAGCCATTTTAAGTCTGAAGAGCTTGTTTTGTTCAGAAAACAGCATTGCCCTCCTCCGCAACTACAACAAAAATGTAATCCCACTTTCTGTTTTGTGCATGGACATACCTGTTTACCATGCTTATAGGGAAGACGTTTTCACAGCTTTTGGAAGGTAGCATGAGTTGAGCAATGCCAATGAAGCAAATAAAGGGCCACTAATGATGCTTCAAAGTTTACTAAAGAAAAGTTTGCTGCTGTTTTTTACCCGTTCATTCTTGTGCACCTGGATGGGCTAACTTGCAAGAACTTGTTAGATAGTTTAATGTTAAAACTTCATAAAATCTATGTACATAAATACTACTCTAAATAAATAGTGTGTGTTCAAAACACATTTTCTCTTTGTGGCGAGTGTATGACATGGCGTGGGCTGACAGTATACAATGTGTTGAATAGACAGGGTGGTGTTTCTTAGGTCTAATGGTTACAAAGTATGAAAGTTTAGGTCTGGACTTGGAGTTGAAGATTAACATTAAGAATTGTTAAAATCATGAATAATATATCTGTCATAGAAATTAACTGGAGCAGCAACATGTGTAATGCAGAAAATGTGTTCTCATGACATATTTACACTGCATGTATAAACAGACATTTCTGTGAGATCAAACTGCAAAACAGCAGTATATTGTATATCTGTTGAGAATCACACGCCAGATTCAGATGTTTCTGCAGGAGGATCTTCTGCTGCAGACAGGCGTAACTCAATCACAAGTCCACCTGGCAGCATATATTTATGGATTCCTAATCAGAATGCAAGTTTGGTTAAACTTGGACCTCATCAAGGATGTGATAATTCAACTTTTACAGCCCACACTAAGGTAAGCAGCTAATGTTAGCGTCTTTAGGACTAACGACTTTTAGTTACAAGTGTTTTGTTTATTGTCCTGGGTCACCACAGTGTATTCATATTCATGTTTATATTATACGTTAGGATAAGTAAATACTAGACAATAAAAAACAAACAAAAAAACATTAAAATACATTTTATTTTCTAAGCTTAAAATGTGTACTTAAAAACGTAAATGAGGTCCTCTGAGAAAACACATTTAGGGAGATATTTTAACAACCAAATGAATAAGTAGGCTATTTTATGTTTTAAATCCTAAATTGCGAAAGTCTCAAGGATTCAAACAATCTTTGGGGGGGGGGTTTAATGCACTGTAAAGCACTTTGTGTTACAATGAATGTATAATCATAACATCTGTAGCCTAATGAACAAGCTTGACTCACTTTCAGTTGCACAGATTCACTTTTTGGTGAATATGGCGGTCTGTCAGTCAACGGAAATGGCTTGACTTTCTTATGTTTTTGATAATTTTTTAAGTCCCAATGTGCAAAAAATAATCCATATTCTGTAAACTCTGATAACGTTTGACAATAGGCATTGAATTCTAATGATATCGTCAGCTGCAGGAGGTCTATAGTTAGGGCGCACATGGACACACTGACAACCTTTGGAATTTCAGAGATCCAAAGCTAGCACAGTTAGCATTAGCTTAGGCGGGTGACCAGATTTCAAAATTACAAACTGGGACACACAAAAATGGGGGTTGGAAACAATATCAAAACTGTAAAAAGACAGTATGTTTGGTAAATTCATGGCTTATTTACATCTCTGCATGACTTCCATGACTAACTTGTAAGTTACTGTAAAATCTAAGAGACTTCTGCAAGTGATTTTTTCATATTTAACTGAAGAAACAACAATATATTTCTGGATTTACTAATGCGCGGTATCAAAGTGGTCTAAAACTGGGACAGCTGGGACATATTTTGTGTAAAACTGGGACAAATCAATAGTTTTGGATATACAGTATTTGCTGGGACATGGGACACAGCTCAAAATAGGGACGTCTGGTCACCCTGCATTAGCTCCTCATTTATTCGAAATCTTCCAGCTAAATTAGCTGTGATGAAGCCCTATGTTAGCTCTGAAGAGTGTTACTGCTCTACAGTATACGGTAGTTGCATAGGTCTTCCCTACGATAAACATTGTGAGTTTTGGTGAGTGGCTAAAAAAAATCATTTAAAACAAAACCATGTGTTTTCCTGGAGGCCTACATCTCTTTCCAAAGTCATTCCTGTGAGATGATAATTCATTAAAAATTGCACATTATTTACCATTATCTCAGTGTGGTATGCTAATCTCAACTTTATTTGCATGTCTAGTCTGTTACAGTTTCCAATACAAACTTGGGCTTTTCTCCAGCGCAGCACAAACACCGGTCTGCATCTCGTTCAGTCTAAAGTGGAAACAGATGCTCTCTGAGATACTGAATGTGTTTGAGGTTATGAACAAAGTAATCTGCATTTTTCTTTGTGAAGGGAAAGAAAAGATTTGCTGGAAAGTGTTGGTGCATAGATGTTTATTTAGTGATTTGTCTCAAAGTCGAACAAACCACTGCATGGAAACGTGGGGTGTTTTTTAGATGACGGTGGAGTTTGAATCTCCACTGGAATGTGTTTGTATCCGTAAAGTCAGTGTTCATTTGAACTGTGATACAATACTGCAATTGTAGCATGTAGTAGTTCCAATCTAATATTCCATTCTGGTGATTTACTGACTTTTGTTTTTATTGCAAAAAAAAAAAACAACTAAAAAATACATTTAACCCTTGAGATGATTGAGCAGTGATTTCTTCTCATAACTGATAGTTGTTTAATATGTTATGGGCTTAAAGGCGGAGTAGCTGATTGTCACACTGCAAACATGCAGGTTTTAAATCTGACAACTTCCTCTCATAAATACTTGGTTTGTATAAACATCTATTCATTTTGTTGTAAATATGTCTTAGAAAAACGTTTTTACAGACAGTAAAGTGAAGCTGGAGAGGACCACTCAAGCACAGCGAATCAGAGAGCTGCATTGGTCTGATTAGAACTGAAATTCTTTTTTATTCAAGTTAGACAATACTCAAAGGTCTCTTTTTTCACAAAGTGCTGCATGTATTGTATATCTTTTAGTGGAAACCACAACAATTACAAATGTATAACTAAAAAAGTTAGTTACCCCATCTTTGATATAGGATAGTAGCCCTATAATATAACATGGGTAGCTCTACATTTCGGCCTCATCTTTGTTTGAGTTTGAACCGATTTAAAGGACACATACTGTATTATGCAAAATCAACTTTTTGAAAATTTCTTCGTCATCAATAACACAACTGAGTTTTGTCTGTGAGAAATTTTCATTCCGCCAAAACACTGTTCTGAATGTCCCTGATCTGTGATGTCATAGGTAGATCTCTGAGATCTTCTGCTCTGTTTTTAACTCCATAAATCATGTTATTTTAGTGATATAGGGCAAACCAGAGTACATAAAAAGCAAGGCCCCATGTCCACTTGGGAGTCAAACCCAGGACCTTTTTGCTGCAAGGACCAGAGCGTGAACTACTAGTGGCCCACATTATGATGGGCTTACTTCTATAGCGCGTTTGCACAGTTACAGTGCTTCATTCAGTAACCCCCCACCCACTCAGTGACAGCAGCAGCCATGGGGCAGCTCAGAAGAAGCCAGTTGCCTAAACACTTGGCGTCTCAACCACAGACCACCACCAAGTGTTTCCTAACCTGCTGTTATTGGTTGGTAGTGAAACCAGAGTGCCTGAAGGAAACTCACCCAGACACGGAAAGGCCTGGGACCAGTGTGAGACGAACCTTCTTGCTGTGAGGCAATAGTACTATCCAGCCACCGTACTTCTAGCCAGGGGTGGGCAATAATATTTTCCAGGAATCTAAACAACTGGTGAAGAGTCGAAACACAATTTTTGGTTTAATGTTTTTTTTTTTGTTGTTTTTTCTTCTTTGTAAAATGTATTAAGAACACAAATGTAGACACATGCTACGCAGCAAAACCAATGAAAAAACAAAAACGTGCCAGAACAGGCAGGTGGCCACATTCAAGCCCCTGGGCCACAGTTTGCTAAAGGCGGTTATGTTATTAGCATTCATTTTAGCAGCCCTCCATCTGTATTAAATATTACCAACGTGCATGTTTTCTTTTCCGATGTTATTGCGTTTAGATTTCCTCAAGTGATTTAACCGAATACTCCTTCTACCACAAATTACAGCTGGCATTTCCACAGCCCCCGGACCCCTTTCTGTCCTACGCTGACCCGTGTCCATGCGCCGTTTTTCTCTTTCACTCTGGGGACGCGTACGAGACGGGGCCATGCAGAGACGACATCTGTTTTCACCTCGTGCAGAAGAACACAACAGGGTATTCCCCCGTCGGCCCGAGCGAAGGAGGATGGAGACGCTAAAGAAATCGACTGGGCCTAGTTTTGCTGAGTGTGTGTGGGCTGCTACAATAATACACGCATTACATAATCTGACACTGGCAAGAGATTAGAGCAAAGAGAGAGAGAGAGAGAGAGAGGAGCGTTTGGCAAGTTGTCTATGGAAACGGACAAGTCTAATGGGAGAGTGATTAAACTTATTGACCTCTAATTTCTCTGTGCATACATGAAGAAGTAGAAGATACGGAAAGCCTGGTGCTCTTGGATTCAAGCGAGTGTTATATAATGTCTTGGCCTATTTGCATACTTAATAAGACATCGGCTCTATTGCAATATTCAGTTTGTATTTTCTGGCAAAGATATTCCCCAAATGCTTCCTACTTTTGGGAAAGAAGTGGGTAAATATTTTGTTCTCCAAGGGATTCAAGTCTAGACGAGAGGTGAAGGGTCAGACCACAGTAAATTTGCATTGTTTGATATATTTCTGGAAAATGTAAAAACTATTTAATCTATCATTTATCTATTTCAGAATCAGAATCAGAATCAGAAAGAATTTTATTGCCATTGTCAGTGAACAAACAGAATTCACAGACTATTGCTGCGGTGCTAATGTGCAACATATAACACAGAAAACACAAATAAAGATAAAGAATCTAAAGAGTAAAAAATATCAAATATAATAAAGATATTTAAGATATATAAAATCAAGTATAAGGGCATGCAAAAATAGGCCAAAAAAATTAGGCAATAAAAATATACACAGTAATCAGAACAATCAAAACAACAGTGCAATCTGTCAGTGCAAGAGGTAGGATAATACTAACATAATAAATAAATGAACAAATGAAAAAAGTGAATAAAGTGACAGGTGATGATATGACTGTTAAAGTGACAATGCAGGAGATCAACATAGTCGCAGGTTTATGGAGTGTTCATGAGTCCTACAGCAGAGGGAAAGAAACTGTTCTTGTGGCGTGAGGTTCTGGTCCGGATGGACCGTAGCCTCCTGCCCGAGGAGAGTGGCTCAAAAAGTCTGTGTCCAGGGTGAGAAGGGTCAGCTGCTATCCGACCTGCACGCCCTGAGTCCTGGAGACGTACAGGTCCTGGAGAGATGGAAGGCTGCAGCCAATCACCTTCTCAGCAGAGCGCACAATGCGCTGCAGTCTGTGTCTGTCCCTGACTGTGGCTCCAGCGTACCACACGGTGATGGAGGGGTGAGGATGGACTCAACGATGGCCGTGTAAACTGCACCATCATCTGTGCCGGCAGCTTGGCTTTCTTCAGCTGCTCAGAAAGTACATCCTCTGCTGGGCCTTTTTGATCAGGGAGCTGATTTATTATTTATTGTGCTATTATTGAAAACACAAACGTGGAAACATAATCTAAGCTAAGTAAAAAACAAAAAAACAACAACTCTGGGTTGGAGTTGTATGTTCTCTCCATGTCGTGTATGTTCTGGTTTCCCCTATCACTAAACAAACATGTCTAGTAGCTCCTCACAATGCACGGTAGCAGAGTGGTTAGAGCTTCCCATTGAGGATATCGTGGGTTTGACTCGCGGGTCGGACCATGTCATCATCTCACAGTCTCTCTGGGTGGAGTTTGCCTGTTCTGGCTGTGTGACCATGGGTTTCTCCAGGTTCTCCAGTTTCCTCTGTTGACTTTTGTAAGCAAATATTCTCCCGAGTCGCGGACTGGTTCTTCAGTAGATGTTTATTGACAAGCAGGATGGTACACAGCAAATTTTTTTCCAAAGCGAAAAAACTAGCACATCCTTCCGTAGGACAGGTGCGTAAGAGAAGGCTCGCGCAAGGCTAGCAAAACTTTATGATGAAAGTCTCTCGCACACTGTGGATTTTCTTCTTTAATGGGGAAAAATCCCCATTAAACAGATAATCACTTGTGCATCAACTCATGTGGTCTACTTATTGCGTTGTCCTTGTGGATTGGCATATGTGGGAAAAACTTCAAGAAAACTGAACAAAGAATAAGTGAACACAAAAGCACAATTCGCAGAAATGACAGAGAGTACCGGTGGCTGCCATTTCAATGATGCCCACCATGATGTTAGTGCTCTTCGCTTTGTTGGTATAGAGTTGGTCTCTCCTCCTGCTAGAGGAGGTGACCATGACATTATTGGATTGATACATTGCAAAATGACTGAATGATGAACTGATTTTAAATGTATTCTTATAGAATATGTAATGACTCGGTGTGTTGTATATATTTTTAAGTTTACATAGATAATGTTTTGTAGAATTTTTGTCCATGAAATGTATTACATCAATATAAGGGGTATGTGAAAATATGGAATTGTATTATCCTGACAATATTATGTATACTGCAACTTGACACATTTCTGTGCTTTTGTGGGAGCATCCGGTGGCGTGATCTGCCAGCCACTCCCTATTTAGATGGCTTGTCATGCTCAGAAAGATATTTGCCTGACGAAGGCCACAGGCCGAAACGTTGCAACTGATTTAATAAATTTCACTGGTGTTGCAAGTCCACAGTGTGCGAGAGACTTTTCATTCACACGGCAAATTCTGCCTGATAATGTTAGTAAAATGTAAGTTGAGTTTATACACTGAAAAAAAAAAACGGCTATTAAGATTTAATTTTAAAAAAAATTCTCGCGACAATTTCAATATTATTTATTGCTTACACTTTAATACCAGAGTTGACATGATTTTTGCTCATGTTCATAGAGTATGATTTATTCAGATTAATTGAGTCAATTTAGTATTGTTTTACCCCATAAAGTAAGTACAAAGCAGGTAAGGTTTTGGATATTTTACATCCCACTTATGTATTTCTATTGACCTATTTTGTCCCGCCCACTTGGCTTGGAATGCACTTCCTGTTTAGCTCTGTTATGGTAGCTAACGTGTTTGTTTGTCTGTCTTGTGGGGCAATTTTAATTAAATATTAATGACAAATAAAATAAACCCATCGACTGAAATCTACAGGCTAAATGCAACTAAACAGGAAGTGCATGTCCTAGAAAAGTAGCGGACAAAATAGGGTGTTTGTTTTTTGCTTTTTTGGGGGGCTTTTTTCTTCATGTTTTTACATGAAATGTAAAAATATATATATATATATATATACTATATATATATATATATATAATATATATATATATAATATATATATATATATAATATATATATTATATAATTATATATATATATTATATATATAAATAAAAATAAATAATAATAGTAAATAAATAAAAATATATACATATTTTCAAAGAACATTACAACTCACAGTAAATGTAGTTTATTTCAGAATCTATATTTGTTGAAGACGTTCCTTCACATGTGACCACAGCAGAGACAAGACAGCAGTAGGACAGTCAGAGACAGCTGGAGTTCACCTACCGTTTAATAGATTATATTTCAATTCTGCACATTGTAGTCATGAAGTCACTGTATGTGTAGAAATACAAATCTTCTCATAAAACCTTATTAGCTTGGTGTTATCTACTGTTAAATACCAAAATCACTAGGTGAGAAGTAAAAAAAAAAGAAAATCTGATTTTATTTTTTATTTAACTGAAATGTTCCTGTTATAGCCATAGTTATTTGGACATTGGGGAAATTTTCCTGCAGTCCAATGGTGGCTACAGATACCACAAAAAAAAAAATATTTGTGACAAGTGTGTGAATCACTGTTTCATTTGGACATGTTGCTTGAGATGTTTCACACAAAAAACAGGGCCAGGGCGTAACAGGTTAAAACATGGATTCTAATATGATCAGAGCTGATGCTGTTGTCTGAGTTGAAAAGCCACTGTGTCTCTTAAAGCTCCAGATTGTGTTGACATCTTGTTTGTGCCTGTGACTGATGGCGAGTAATTACAGAACACGGATCACTGTGGACAGAGGAGCGTGACCCTGCATCAGCCACACTCGTCTCTGACAACACCTGAGTAGAACTGCTCCTTTCTGCTCGTTGTGTTTCCTGTGAGAACTGTGACTGTGAAAGGATGTATGCAGATCTGTCAGCACGGTTATAAAGAGCTGGGAGCCTCTGCTGGTAAAAAACGTGCATTACACTCTGCCATTCTTGTTAATATGTGATTAAATATAATATAGCTTTACTTTTTTTTTTTTCATCTAAAGTGTATGCATGTATTATTTTATAAAATTGGAAGCAAATTCATAGTTTTGTTTTCTGGGCCCTGCTCTTCTGAATATCCTGAAGAAATGCATCAAAAAGCAGAATGATATTATGTATTTATATCCAACCTATTTCCCCTAAAACACCGGACTCAATTGATCTAAATTCAAAATGAAATGACTTTTGAAACCCTTTGTTCTCTATGATGACTGTGACTCTAGTTGTACATAACAAGATCATGGCTCATACCAGATCTGTGTTGAACTCCAACATGAGCTCTTCCACATTATCCATCTGGAACTTCCCCCGCTGAAATTGTTATAGAAAAGGTGGATGTTTAATGACATACACAGAGTTGATTGGGTGTGCGGCTTAGTTTTTGCTTAACCAATCAGTGCAATGATTCATAATGATGTATCAATGTCCATGTGGGATAAGTGTCACTCACACCTCGCTGAAACTAAATCAACAGCAGCAGAATCATGTACATCCAGCTTTGTTTTACTAAAAGGCTAGATCATGTTTTGTTTGAATCTTTGGTGAAGGAAATTCACGATGAGTCATGATATTCATCTTGACTTTCTAAAGCATTTTTGGCTCAAATATCTTTAGAGAAAGGGGATTCCTTGTATATATAACAAAAGACTTGGTTAACATGATATCATGTTAGTTCATCAGTTGAATTAATGGTGGAATTCAAAATTGAATTGATTCATGAAACAACTTAAATACGTGATAATCATGTTGATTTCATGATAGTTTTAGATGACACATGGTGAACTAATGCATGAATAAATTCATGCAGTATTTCTCCATAAATGTATCATGAATTGATAATCAATGGATTAATGTCCCTTTATTATCAAACTATCATAATAGTAATATTTTCTACAGTCTTTATTTATTTTTTTACAGAGCAATAAACTGGTGTTTTGCAGTTGCCTGAATGACACTATTTAAGGCAAATTTGAGTTGAGAGACCAACAAACCCTGTAATAACTTACAGAAAACGCTTAGTCTGTCCTGTCCTTATTAAAATCAATATATTTGGTAGAATTTTTAGTTTTTTTTTTTTTTGTATTTTCAAACTGAGTTTGGTTCATCCAAATGGTTGTTTGAAGGTTGAAAGTTTCTTTTTTTTTTATGCTTAATTTCCAAGAGCTTAAATTTTTTGTATCAGACACATAGTGAACAAAAAAAGTTAATCCAGACCACTTGACTGTGCCCTCTGAATGGAAAATACATACCTATGTTCAAAAAGAGTTTTAAAGTTGAGAAGGTCATTGCATTGAGGCTGTAAGCATGACAGAAGTGTCTGTAAAGTTAGAAAAGTGATCAGTGTATATGTGTGTACTTTCTGTGTGTGTGTACTTTGTTGGGCTTCGGTGCTGCGAGCTGTTGTTGTGAATGAAGCGACGAGCTGGAAAAGTTGAGACGGAAAATGAATATTCATCCAGCCTGGCAGACACAACACGGCTTTAGTCTGAGGACAACAGGAGCACAGAGAGTCACAAACACTGGAAAAAGAAGAAAAGTCCAGAAACTTTGGCACTATTCAAAGGTTCTGACAAAAAGAACCGTTGTGTGTATTCATGTGATTTCTCAAAAGCAAACCTTATCTCTAAGCATATTTTAAATGGAACAAAAACATCTTCTGGTAAATAAATAAATAATATATTGTTGGTAAATAAATAATTTCACATTTAGTTAATTGTACTAAATATGAATTATCCATCCTTTTTTCATTGATTTGATTTCTACCTTGCGTTGCTGTGACTTTGGGTTTTAGGCAGGAACACCCTGGACAGTGGCTAACTTGTCGCAGGGTTAAACTATTCACTCTCTCATTCATTCACCAGAGGAAATTTACAGTAAAGCCCAATTTGGATGTTTTAGAAATGGAAAGAAGCCAGAGAGAACCACTGTAACAAATGAAGAACATGCAGATGGTGAGATGTTGACTTGACTCGGCTTGACTTGTTTGTCTTCCTTGTTGAGAAACTATGAGTTTGACTCCTGGGTTGAGCCAAGACACCTCCATAACAATAAACTAAATATAAAAAACATGTTTCCCTTGTAAATGACTGAGAGAGAGTGAATGGTTGTCTGCAACGTAGTAGTCAAAACCCTTTCTGAAACCAGAGTCCAAATTCATGACAGACGAGACTTTCAAGGGTCGAGGCTGAGACAAGACCAAGACCACTGATGATCGAGACACGAACAAGATCGCTGATGACCGAGACAAGACCAAGACTGAGACAAGATCGCTGATGACCGAGGCAAGACCAAGACTGAGACAAGACCAAGACCGCTGATGACCGAGACAAGACCAAGACTGAGACAAGACCAAAACGCTGATGACGAGACAAGACCAAGACTGATGATGACCGAAACAAGACAGAGACAAGACCAAGACAGCTGATTACGGGAGACAAGACCAAGACCGCTGATGACCGAGACAAGACCGAAACAAGACGGTGATGACCGAGACAAGACAGAGACAAGACAGAGACAAGACCAAGACCGCTGATTTTGGAGACAAGACCAGGACCGCTGATGATCGAGACAAGACCGAGACAAGACCAAGGCCCTTTCCTACGCACTATTCCTCACTTTGCGCGTTCCCGCGAAGGAGCCGACAGGTAAGTGCTGTTCGAAACGGAGCGAGGAGGGAGGAAAAGTGTCTTATAAGCTCCTTCAGAGCGAGTGGGCTGTCACTGCACACTAAACACGTGTGTGTAATACCTGAGAGCAGCCCGACGTGGACAACACACCACACGTTTAGTTCTGCGTTTATTCAAAGAACAAACAACTTTATTTGTGCATTTGTGAGAGACTGAAAGGCTTTGATAAATAATGAGAAAATCATGCCTAGACACATTTCGACATTATAAATGTATTTTATTGATATTATCTACTTTTAGCAGCAGCAAAGACACAGCATCAGTAATGCAGATTAAACAAAAAAAAAACATAGCATGTCTCATTGTATGTGTCATTTTTTGGAAATGAGAAGTTTAAAAACATATTATCAATTCATGTAAACACCAGAAACACTGATAAATATTGCATTTCTTTTTTTTATTTTAATGACAGTTGCCTCAATACAAAGTCGTTTTTTTTCATGTTTGTTGTGGCTGTTGCAGTATAAATCCTTATGGATTGTCTAGTTAAATAAAAAAGTATATTTTGACCAAGTCAGTGCGTTTTGAGAACTGGCATGAATATTAGTCTGGAGGAGGATATATTGCTAGTATTATAATTATCATCAAAATGCCTCTTAATAAGAGTCTATTCTATCTTTATTTGAATAAAACTTTGATAAATGTGCGTCAGTAGGGGGCGTGTCTCTTCAGTCAGAGAGGAAAGTCCGTTCGAAAGCCACAGCTCTGAGCGCTCTAATGAAGCAACCTCCGCTCAGCTGTGAAGGAGTCCTCAGTGAGGAGTTAGCAGAAGTGAGGAGGAGAAGGGAGGAGGAACTGGTTTCGGAAAGGGCCCAAGACTGATGATGACCGAGACAAGACCAAGACCGCTGATGACCGAGACAAGACCAAGACAAGACCAAGACCTCTGATGACCGAGACAAGACCAAGAAGAAGCAGTCCATCAAGACCAAATCAAATAAACCACCTTTGTATTTTATACACATCAGTGTCTACATTATTTTATTACAAACTGTGCTTGGGGCAGGTCATTGCGCTCCTGGTGTAAGATAAACAGAGCAATGAAAAGTGCTCCCAAAGCCTAAGACAAGACTGAGTCCAAGACAAGATTGAGGCCAAGCACCCTCAAGACCAAGACAAGACTGACTACTCGAGTCCGGGACGAGACCAAGACCTTAAATAAGAGGTCTCAAGACCGGTCTTAAGATGGTCTCGAGTACTACTACACTAGTGGTCTGTCTATTTATTTACCAATCCATCCATATATCCATCCATCCATCTATAATATTTGCTACAATTGAATTATATCCATGATGTCATTAAAATATTGTGACACATCTCAACATATTGCTATTATTTTTGTCCCAGCTTTTGAACATTTGGATAATAACCTTTTGCATATGAATGAAAATAGTTTATCAGTCCAATTCACTTTGACAGTTCTAGTTATTCTCATGTTAAAGCCTTTTTGTTTGTTCTGTAATTAGTTTGTGTAAGAATCGTTGTATAAACCTGCCTTGTCTGATCATAGTATCTTTTCTTATTTGCACATTGGTCTCACAGCTCCCTTTTAAGCCTTCCTAAAAGCAGATCCAGTCTTGCAGAGTAATTTGAAAACCGCAAAACACAGAAAGTGCAAAATGTAACAGAGCAGCGAGGGCAGAGAGAGTGAATTTGCTCTGACCAGCACCACGGGGCCTTTTATTTTTATGAAGCCGAAGTTTTGGGGCGGTGAACAGTTGAAATCATTAAGTCCACACAGTGAGAAAAGTGGAGCGTGGCTGAACTCAGACCTAATGTAAGTTAATACTCACCCACAGTCTGCCTCTGCTAAGTGCTCTTCTCCAGGGAGATGTTAGCGTGAGGCTACTGCAGGAAACAACTTCAATCTGGACAGACTCAAAAGAAGATAAACGAATGTGTTGATTGGAAAATAAAAGTGTTAACCCCTCATCTAAAATTCAAATGGAAACTGTTTCTGAACCTTTTGGAGCACAAACAATTGACTGGACTCTTTGTGAAGCTGAGGCTCTGTAGTTTGAGCCTCTGATGTCTGATTAACTATTGTTTAAAGTGAGAGGAAGACCTTGACAAAAGAACATCAGGTTTTAAAGTCCGCCTAAAATGTATATGCTAAATGTAACCATCAGTATAGCAGGTGTCACTAGCCATGGACAAAATGACACTAAATTTGGCATATTTTGAGTTTTGACATTTCCTCCTCAATTTTCATCAAAACATAGTTTTAGGGACCTGTATTAACTTAATTAATTAATGTAAAAACAAAATCTTTTTTTTTTGAATGAAAGTAGACACTTGTAGGTTTCGTTTCATACAACATGTTATGATTCCAATTGCACAAAGTTTTTTGTGGAGGTGTGAATATTGCTTAAAATTTGCAAAAAGACCTGGTAGGGAAGGAGGGTCAAAGTGAGAGTAGAGCTGGCACAATTTATTTATTTTTTTTTACTTTGTTTTGCTTTTTTTAAATTTGTGTGGCAACATAGCATGTCAGCCCATAAAAGCACCTGTTAGATTGCTGCTCGCCCTTTAGCCTCTTGCTTTGCGCCCGCCCACCCACTGGCATCTGCGTTTCCGTGTTTTCCTGGCGCCTCACGGCAGGTAAGAGGTACACCAGTCTCCCTCTCCAAATTTTAGTAGACTGACTCTAACTATAGCTCTATCGTTTAGCAGGGACAGTTAGGGTCTTTGCCCGCAGGTCCACGCTAGATGCAGATCCACGCAGATCACTACAAAACTTACAGCATCTGTTGTTTACAAATGTGATCATTTGGCGTGCCTTAGCTGGTTTGTGTTCTCTAGCTCCGACTACAGCGGCTAGTCCTCATCTCTTTTGATGAGATCAAAATAACATTATGCAGAACTGTTGCAGGAGTAAAACCCGGCGACAGAATGGAGCTCAGCAGTGACCGCCCACTTCCTGGTTCCACAATTTCAGACCTCATGTTAAATGGCCATAGATAAAAAAAATAATATATATATATGACCATATGACCTACATTTTGTTTAAAAGCCATTTTTTCAGCTTTATAAACTACAGAGTTATTACGACATTTTGCCGAATTTTAAGTTAAAGATGTGCTTTTTAGACTGAAAACAACTGTAGATCTGAATTAGCACATAGCTGGTTAGCCCACAATATGTCTTTAAACTGTTAATATTAGAATTTTTCGAAAAGCCTATGGCACATAAATGGGACAAAATGTTTCCGGAACCAGGGCCATCTTCCACTGTGCAGCTCCATTATTGTTGAACTGGATATACAGTAGTTAGAGTTGTTTATATTTTGTGCTGAGTGACTGTGTGAGTGCCTGTGAGTGACAGTGTGTGGGTGCAGCTCTTTGAAAAATTGCTTTATATTGTATTTTTCACTAAACATTTATTTTTATAAGTACATATATTTACAGCTAAGGTCAAGTTTCGATTTACCAATTTATTCACATTTATATCTTATTTTATTTAGCAAGTACATTTTCTACATTAAGTCTAACCCCCACATTTGAATAATCTTCTCCTCCCCTCCTCTTCTTCTCCACCAGCTCCCAAACCTCCCCGGTGTAAATAAAACACCTACAGATGTTTTTGGAGTAACACGCTTTCAGAACACTAGATGGCACTGCTGCATTGAAAGACGCGCTCCTGAGAGAGAGAGAGAGAGAGATTGAGATTCAGCGCGTGTTTGCAGTGTTGATAAGAGTCTGGCGCCGCTATAACATGAAGCGTGAACATGCTCTATCGCCATTCTCTGGCTGAATGACTGCAGCGTTTATTTGCATGGCGAGGAAGCCCTGAGGAGAATGATGCACACACACTCTTTCTCTCTCTCTCTCTCTCTCTTTTCCACCTTCTATCAGCTTTCTTTCTATATTTTCTATCTGTCTCCTAGCTCTATTCTCATCCTCACATACCTCTCTTTCTTTCCCCTTTTTGGTCTAGACTTTATTCTCTTCTTTCCATTCTCTTCTTAGCTTCCTACTTTCTCCCCTCTCTTTCTTCTATCTTTTCTCAGCTCTTCTCCTGTATTTTTTTCTCCTTGCCTCCATTTTTCCTCACATACTCCTCTTTCTCTCCCCTTTTGTTTTTTTCTACACTGTATTTTCTTCACCTTTTCTTCTCTCTCTCCCTCTCTTCTCTTTTCTCTCTCTCCCTCTCTCTCTCACCTCTCTCTCCCCTTCTCATATTTTATTTTCATTCCCTCACTTTCTCTATTCCATCTTTCATCCTCACATTTACCCTATCGCTCTGTCTCCTTCTCCCCCTCTGTTACTATCTATTCTCTCTCTCTCTCTTCCACCTTTCTATAAGCCTTTTTTTCTATATTTTCTCTCCCTGTCTCCTATTTTCATCCTCATATCTTTTCTCTGTCTCTTTCTCTCCCGCTTTCTGTGTCATTCGTCATTTTCTCTCCTGCTCCTCTCCCCATCTCTCTCTTTCTCTCTCTTGCTGTCTCTTCTCACCTTTCCCAGAGCTCCTCCTGTTTCCTATCTCTTTAGTCATCCTCACATTCTCTCCCCTTTTTGGACTTTATTTTTTTTCTTTCATTCTCTTCTTCCACCACTAGCTTCCCACTTTCTCACATTCTCTTTTGTTCTCTCTTTCTTCCACCTTTTCTCAGCTCTTCTTCCTATATTTACTTTCTTTTTTCTTACTCAAATACTCCTCTTTCACTCCCCCTTTTGTTTTTTCCCTACACTGTATTTTATTTTTCTTCTATGTATTCTCTTCTTCAACTATCTCACCCATTTCTCTCTCTCCACCTTTCACTCTCTCTTTCTCTCCCACCTTTCTTTCACTTTATTCTTTCTCTCTCCCACCTTCTCTTTCTTTCTCCTTTCTTTCTCTCTCTCTCTCACCTTTCACTCTCTCTCTTTTCTCTCCCACCTTTCTCTCTCTTGCTTGCTCTCTCCCTCCCACCTTTCACTCTCTCTCTCCCACCTCTCTCTCTCTCTCTGTCTCAGTAGCTTATCCCTTTCTCTAGGGTTAGGGTCAGTCTCTGTTCTATTTCTTGCTCTCCTCCCTCTCTATCCCTCCCTCACGGTAGCTGTGTTTTCTATTTACTTTTTTCTTTTCTCTCTCTTTAACTCGTCTCTTGCTCCTCTTCCCAACTCTCTCTCACCTTCTCTTCCTTGCTGTCTTTCTTTCACCTTTCTATTTTCTTTTCTTCTTATCCTTCTTCCACTAGCTGTCACCCTCTATTCACTCTTATGCTCTGATCTTCTCTCTCTCTTTTGCACTTTCTCTCTCCTCCACCTTTCTCTTAGCTCACCTTTCTATGAAGAATTAAATAGACCTAATGGACATTTAACAACACAGTCTCAGAAGAAAACTTAGATATACAATACAAGTCAAAATGTACGGTAAGAACACTGTTCTTACGTCAATATGCTACATAAAGCCACGTGACCCTAACCCTAACCCTTTCATTTACTAAAATGGGTACGTTTAGGACTGGGGCTCGGGGGTTTCCTCGATCCACAGCCACGCTTCAGCAAACTGTGAAGAGTGGGTCTGGTCACCACGCCCCCTGCCTGCGTTTAAGATCAAATCTACATCATACCGGGCAATCACATTCAAATAATTTTTTGCTTTGCTCATTAATTCTGCAGAAATACGCGATGTTTTTCAGTCACACGTGATATTTTTTACCATATATTTTTTTTCGTCGGGAGCAGCCATGTTGGTTTTCACAAGGCAGACTGATTGGCTTATCAATCTGTCAATCACAGCTACAGAAATCCGAAAAAGGGAGAAGGTGGCCAGACGATACATTTTTTTATATATCGTCTGGATTTTCCGGGCAAGCTTGAGGTAGATTTTGATTTACTCCATAAACTCAAGAAAATGTTGTCAAAATTCTCGGTTATTTTGCATTTTGGCTTTTTGCAACATATTTTAAAAAGACGTGAAACCGTATTTATCGTACGTGTTAAGACATTTGACGGAGTATATCTGCGTAAAAATAGTGTTGGATAAAACACTATTTTTTTCAAGTGTTGGGCTGCAACACTTGAATAAAATAGATAGAATTTAAAGGCCCAACAATGCCAGAAAGATGGTTAATCTCGCGATTTGTGAATTCACAAACACGAGATAAACCATCTGGGGCCTTCCAGCCACCCGATTGGTTTGGGAGTCTGAAACGGCGGTGTTTCGGCCAATCACATCACAGCAGCGTTGTTTTGAGGCCCAATCACATTGTAGGAGGGTGGGCTAACACGGGCTGTTAGAGTCTAATTCAAGCTAAACAAAGATGGCTGCTCCCGTGGATGTGTTGTCTGCTGATTTTGATGTGGTTTTAGCAGAAATACGGAGTAATTTCTTTTTGAAAGAAGAGCAGTATGTGTGACATGTACTTGTTCTATCCCACGCGATATTAGATCCACCATTACTATTTGTTTCTGTGATTGGCTAAGCACAAATACGGGAGGCCGCTCACCCAATCAGCTCGAAGTATTTCACTAAACACCCCACCTTTTCCAGAACACTTTCAGCGAGTCAAGTTCCAGATGGATACTGTGGAAGAACTCAAATCGTAGTTAAACCACAAATCCACCTGGTGTGAGCCAGGTTAACATGCACAACTTGCAAACAAAGTGTATTTTCTATACTGGTGACGGAGCACGACTTCAAACAACTGAAGACGGAAGGAGTATGAGAGATCAGAGGATGAGTGACGTGAGTGATAGTGACCAATCAGCTCACACAGAATCCAAATTTCTCAAAACTACATTTCAGCTCAAGCTAAATTAAGTTTTACATTCAAAAGTTTCCTCTCAGAAGCAACTTTTACCATCAAAACTGTCTTTTCAGGTGCTTTCATGTGTTGTCTCATTCATTTGACAGATCAGAAGCTTTAGTTCTTTAGTTCTGACCTCAGAGACAAAGTGACCAAAGGCTCACTTGTGTCTGTCATTGGGATTTAGACTTCACAAATGAATAGGAATTTGGATGAGTTGTTCTTTAAAATGGTCATTCATATGGCGTTTTTCTACCTTTCCAGGCACTCAAAGCACTTTACAATCAAGGATCCACTCACCCAGTGTACGCAGACACTGAGGCAGTGTGGTTTTAAGTGTTTGCCCAAGGACACAACAACAGTCCACTCCTAGCATCCCACTGTGGCACCTGGTGTTCCAGCAGTCTCCATCCAAGTACTAACCAGGACCTAGCTTGCTTAGCCTCTGAAATCTGACGAGATACAGCTTTGACAAGCAGGTATAGTGTTCTTTATCTAAAAACAGGAATATTATACAAGAAACAACAAAAAAGATGATATACACCTAGGCTTACTTTCCGATTTGTGATTATATTATATTCATTCATTCATTCATTTTCTACCGCTTAATCCATTAGGGGTTGTGGGTGTCTGGAGCCTATCCCAGTGACTTTGGGCCTTAGGCGGGGAACACTCTGGACAGTGGCCAACTTGTCGCAGGGTTAGACAGACAACCATTCACTCTCTCATTCATTCACTGAGGGAAATTTACAGTGATGCCCAATTAACCTAAATATACATGTTTTAGGAGGTGGGAGTACCGGAGTACCCGGAGAAAACCCACGATGACACAGGGAGAACATGCAAACTCCACCCAGAGAGATCATGAGATGTTAGTATGGTCTGACCCGGGAGTCGAACCCACAACCTCCTTATAGGGAAGCCAGAGCTCTAACCACTCTGCTACCGGTGAACCCCATTATATTATATTATATATGTATTTTATCAAAATATTTACAGTTTGTAAAAATTGCTGAGAAATGTCATCCACATCATTACCTTGAGTGTATTTACATCACATCAAACTGGAAATATATTTAGTTTGACACATTCCAACAACCTGTGTTTCTGCCCAAACCTTTGTTTTGTTTGATTCATAAGTTCATTCTTTGTTGGTCAATCTTTCTGCTTATGTGATTTTGCTGTGTGTTAGTGTTGGAGAAACAATGTAAGTTGTTTGAGCTGTTAAACAAGTTGTTTGAGCTGTTCTGAGAAACAACCTGAAAACTAAGTGAATGAATAAAAATGATGGCAATAGTTCTGACCACCTCAGCTGGAGTTACTCTGTCAGGGGCACTCCTCGCTCAGGGCTCTATTTTAGGTCCTTTGTTTCTTTTTTTTGTTATTACTGCAATGCACTTTATGTTGGTGTTTCCCAGTCTGCACTGAGTCGTCTTCAACTTGTGCAAAAGGCTGTCACCCAGAAGTCATCACATCACCCAAGTCCTTTTTGAAGTTCCTTGACTTAGTTTCTTTCAGAATTTATTCTAAAATTGTATTTGTTCTGTTTTTGTTTTTAGTTTTTAAAGCCTTGCACCTTTTGAACTACAAACCCAAGTCAGGCCTTAAGGTCAACAAACTGCTCCTGCTTGAGGTTGAAACACTGGGGTGACCGGGCTTTCTCTGTGACTGGTCCCAGACTCTGGAACAAACTCTCCCCTGATATCTGCACTATCACAGACTTTTGCCTTTTTAAGGCAAGGCTCAAAACAAATTTGTCCAGGATGGTCTTTACAATTCAGTAATATAGTAACATATGTCTATTTTGTATCTTTTGTTTTACTGTTACTTTCAGTCATTTAGGTCATGAGCTTTGGGTAATGACCGAAAGGACAAGATCGCGAATACAAGCAGTCGAAATGAGTTTCCTCTGAAGGATGGCTGGGCGCTCCCTTAGAGATAAGGTGAGGAGCTCAGTCACACGGGAGGAACTCAGAGTAGAGTCGCTGCTCCTACACGTTGAGAGGAACCAGTTAAGGTGGCTCAGGCATCTGTTTCGGATGCCTTCCAGTGGGAAGGAGACCTCGAGGAAGATCTAGGACACGCTGGATGGACTGTCTCTCGACTGGCCCAGGAATGCCTCGGATTCCCACGGAAGTTGAAGGAATTGTGTGTCGATAGGGAAGTCTGGCCTCCCTGCTTTAAAAAAAATGATTCAAAGTGATTGAGAAAAACTGTTAGTAAGTGTGCGTGAAATACATCTGTCTTAACTCACTTTGTTTAATCAATTGCATAAACAGATTCAAACACTTCTCTCAATCTTAGTCTGGATTGGCTGAAGAAACAAGCCTTGCGTTGGTCTAATGTGAACAAACCTGGCAACAACACGCACAGTTAACCAAAACACATGTAATCGCAGTCCAATTTAGGCTTGTAATTATGAAGCAGAACAACAACAGCACTGCAGACTTGGCTATTGTAATCTCCAAGCAATTAGCCATGAACAGCCTTTTATCTTACTATGTGGGGAATTGCATTGTAGGCCATTCTGTGGAACAAAACGAAAACAGAAATGAGTTGTAAATACATAGGTTGGCACAAAATCACTCAAAATGTCTTATTCTTTACATGTGCTTTTTGGCAGAGGTTGGTGACTTTAGCTGTCAATCACGTCCATCAGAACAACCAAGAAAGTTCGATCTAAACAGTTTGAACCTAAAGTGTGAATGCTCATGTCTGTTATCTGAAATGTTTTTAGTACAAACTCATCTCTACATCCACCATGGAAACGTGTGTCATATTTTATGTAAAAAAAGAACGTGAAAATTGCTAATCATACACTATTGACATGTCCTTTTATGTCATGGTATATGTACGCTTTCTTCTACAGTATTGCACAATTTGAATCTCCTGTATACTACATAATGTAGTATACAATTATACATAAGTTATCAATTGTATAAGGCAGATTTATTAACCTAAAATATTCCAGATTATAGGAAACTTTTTTTTCCATCTTTTTTTTTGGAACTCCCGAGAGGCATTCTGGAACAGCTTAGTCTGATCTGGAAACACAGTCAAAGTCTGTGAACTGTTTGTCTCTTGCTTCTACGAGATACGTCTATGCTCTCCCGTCTCTCATTCACAGAAACTGTAAACAGGCTTATTTGTGGAGCAAGACGTAGTCAAGACTGTGATTGGTTAAAAGAGAAACTGACATAAAATGTGTCTAATCAGAAGCAGCGCAGATGAGTTTACTTTTTATTGGCTCCAGGCTAGACACGCTCCTCTATCTTCTTCCCAAACAGGAATTTGCAGCAAGCGGATTTTATTAGTGATGGGAAATGTGAACAGTCACATTTCCCATCACTAATGTCACAGTCAAACAAAATGAAGCCTCAAAAAACTGCCCTGACCTGGAGAGACTAATGTATCAAAAAAAACAACATTTATTTGAATTAAACACAAATCCACGTGAAGTCCTGGTTCACACCCATCGCTCATTGTGCCCCGTTGCAGACCAGTCTTTTCTTCTCGTCTCCCTCTCAAATAAACCGCGCTGTAAAACTTTCTAAGACCAGAGTGGATCCACAGAGTCGGATCCAGGCGCATGGAGACAGTTAGTCGAAGTGCATTGGAGTGACGGTTCGAGCGCTTGAGTTGGGATATACAGCGTGCTCCCGGCATCTGTGTGCTGGCTAGACAACGCGTTTTTGGATAGTGCACAATTGGAACCAGCAGGGGTCACGTTTGGTTGTGGGGGCACAGTGTGTCAGTGGAGCCCAGATCTCACAAGAAAGCGTACATTTACCACGACATTACACAAATGTAAGTTACGTATGATTAGCACGAGTTCACAGCTGTTTTGCGTATTATAGTACGCATCACAGTCCTTATTCATTTCAATGGTGTTTGTTAAGACGTGTTCTTATTTATGAATATTAATGAAATCCGATTCTAATCTTAACCTGCCCAAGCCATAGACCTAATCTTACCCATTTAGTAACTTTATGCCTAAACTTACCCGTTTCACTTGAAGAAAACGTCCCCACGTGGCTGCAACCAAAACTCGTCCTATTTTGACGCTGTGAAAATCTCATTTTACGCTTTTTCATATTGTGCTAAATGCACGGCGTAACATAAGTACTAAAAACAGCTGTGAACTTGTGCTCAAAATACGCTGTGTTTGTGTCGTGGTAAAAGTACGGCATCTAGTGAGACTGTGTTAGTCAGTGCGCGACGCAAGGCAGGGGAAGCCTACAGCGCGCACCCAGACTGACACAGTTGTGCCGAGGCAAGGCAGAAGAACAACGCGTGAATAAATGTAGAACGAGTCAGGGAAATATTGGACACATTACTGACGAGTTTGTGTTGTAGAGACATAAGCGTAAAAGGGCTTTTTCTTAAGCCAACCTCTTATTTAGGCAAGGCAAGGCAAATTTATTTGTAAGCACAATTCATACACAAAGCAATTCAAAGTGCTTTACAAGGCAGGAAAATATGCATCAAAATTACAATACAAATTATTAAAAGTATATAAATAATCAGCATAAAATTTACTTTAAGAAGTAAAGAAATAAAGAGTGTGCATATGACTGAAATGCTTTGTCTGCAGACAAAAATAAATGTTTTGAGCCTAGATTTAAACATTGTCACAGTGGAGGGCCTGTCTTACATCATCTGGAAGACTGTTCCAGATCATAGCTGTATAAAACTGAAACGCTGATTCTCCATGTTTAGTCCTGACTCTGGGCACCAGCAGGAGGCCGGTCTCTGAGGTCCTCAGAGTCCGAGATGGTTCATAACATTAACACTAACATGTCAGAGACTACTTTGGTGCTAGTCCATGGAGAGACTTAAACACAAGCAGAGCTGTTTTAAAGTCTATTCTCTGAGCCACAGAAGCCAGTGCAAAGACCTAAGCACAGGACTAATGTGATGGTACTTCCTGGTTCTGGTCAGGACTCGAGCAGCAGCGTTCTAGATGTACTGTAGCTGTTTTTACAGCTCGTTTGGATAGGCCGATGAGAAGGCCGTTACAATATCTAACCTACTGGAGACAAATGCATGGATAAGTCTCTCCAAGTCAGGCTTTATTTAATTATTCTTTGACTACATCTCGAAGTAGTCGCATTGTGACCTTTCTGTGCAAGCCCTACTGCTTATGGGGTTACATTTTTCAAGTTTATAATGTTGGTCTGCACTTCCACTACCAAAGCAATCTTGCACTGTTGAGCTCTATTGTGCAGCTCTCTTACCAAGAGCAGAAGATAAAACAGAGGCTAAAGTGTGTATACATATTAATCACAATATTTGAGTCAGCCCAGTGTCCCTGATAACAGCGCACGCATGTAGAGTTCTGCTTAGCTCAGCTCTATTGTGCCGTTAATAACCCGCACTGCTGCCATATGCCTCTCCGTGCGCGCGTGCGGGAGGAATTTACAGCCGGCATTAGAATGGAGATGATGGCGCAAAGGTGAGGCAGTGATTCTCCGTGACACAGACTCTTATGAATCCTGTTTGTCTGTCTCCTCGCATTACTCAGGATGCAGATTGTTCTCCACGCACACTTCGTTCTATAGCCGCGTGTGCCTGGCGGGCAGAGGCGCCGTATGCTAATGCTACTGCGGCTACAGACGGGGATGTTGTTTTACCGTTCTCCCCTTTCACAAATGCTAAACTTTTTCTGCACAGCTTGCGTTTCTCCACACACTGCAGATGTTGTTTGCTTTGACACAGTATATGGCACTAAACTTTTCACACGTCTACGAAAGCAAGTAGATGGAAGTAAATAATGGACAATGTTGTGGACAATGTTGTTTCTGCATGAAAACCAATTATGAGGAAGCAAAATGTGATGTTAATACTAAATGTAAGGGTGGCAACTGATTTGGGCGGGACGTACTGCTATTTGGTTCTTCTTTTTTGGCTATCCTGCATTTCAGCCAGAGCCAACAGCTAATAAAATAATGAAAAATTGACAAAATAACGAGCCAAGGCACAAGAGAATGATCCAAATCTCAAAAATATTTCGAAAACATGAAAACTGCTGCTGCTTCATGCACTAAACACAGCGGATAATGAACACCAGTTTTAGGCTATAATCTCAGTGTGATAAATGTAAGAGAAGCCAAAAAAAAATGGTTATTTGCTTTTCTGCCATTGTTCACCAAATGTTCTCTTTTTTCTTGTCAATTACAACCCTAGTGCTCAGCGTAGTGGTGGGTTATATTAGTTCCAAGACACATTTTTCTATTTTAACTATTTCGATTTCCTAGAGGAGAAAATGTCCTTTCTCTTCATAGACTTCTTGTCACTCACTGCTAAAATTTAGAATGCAGTTATAAAGTCTATCAAACTGCTTGTATATTCCTAAATGAATTTATGGGGTGTTTCCACTTGCCCTACACTTATCTCTCCTGTTTCCACTTAGAGGTGATGTTTATGAGTATTTCAGCATCTCTAAAAATATGTTTTGCACCCCTGAAATGAAGGTTTTAATTTGAATAATCCTAGTTTTCTGAGTTTGGAAAACTGCAGTATCTGTGCATGTTGGTTTGCGATATATACAGTATATATTGTATTGTCTGGGATATAAGTGCAAAGTATAGGAGAGACTAGAGTCTATACCCAAAGCGGCAAACACTTGAACACCAGACAAAATATGTGCACTAGCATGTGTTCTTTTACCATATTTAATAACCATAGAGAAAGAAGAAAGAGTGTGTGGTGCGTTTTCGCCAATAAAAAACAAACAAACCAAAACCCTAAAACCTAAAGGTATAGAATCGCCCATGTTTCCACTCGCTCTTTCTCTGGGACCAGGTACGTTTTTCAGCACCTGCTTGGTCTTGGTTCTAAACAGGCCAAACGGGGGACTAAACTAAATGACATTGACTGGTCAATTTGTAGGTGGAATCAATGATTTCCACAGAGTTTTCATGAATTTAGGTTTGCTGTGGGAAGTTGCTATAGATAAATCAGCACAGAGTAAACACAACCAGGCCAAATAGGACTGAATAGAGTAGTAGACTAGTTGGGCCACATAGTGCTAGTGGAAACACTCTATTAAATACATGTTTACAATGAATAAATGTAAATTACTGATCTACATTATGTCATGGCATACTATTGAGGACTAAAAATTATTACTTAGTAACTATAAATGAGTAAATAAATAAATAAAAGTAAATGAAAATGAAAATACATAAATAAATAACATAAATAACAAATACCTGTAGGAATAAAAATATCTATAAAAAAAAATAGAAAAATATAAAAATAGATAAGTATACAATTATAAAACATATACATAATTATTTTATGTACCTGACAGGTAAAACAATGTATCTGGTATGTCCAATGCAATGGTTATGTCCATAAAAAACAAAAAAACAAAACAATAATAATAAAAAATAACAATAAAATAAATACATTAATAAATAAGAAAAATAAATACAATAAAAAAACAAAACAAAATAAAAAAGTTGTGTTCCGCCTAATCTTGTGAAAAATGAGTCCCACTTTTATAGCTGCCAATGGGTTTATATTTGGAAAAATGACAACTTCTACATAATGCATACAGATTTTAAAGATCCAACTAACAAACTTTATTCTATAAAGACCACTAACCATTCCACTGCACGTGCAAAAGGTTAGCTCGGAACACAAAGCCATCCCTCAGCGTTCCCTGAGAAGACCTCGGACGACTCGCCTCTGTACGCTCATGAAAGTATCGCGAAGTGGAGAAGAAAAAAGACCCAACAGCCTAAATCTGCTGTTTCACTGCAGCTTACTGTCACAACTCTCTGACAAGCCTGGATCTCTGTCTATGATGTCTCCGGCAAAAAAACAGCCCCAAACATAAAAAAAAGGACTTGAACATTTGAGTGACACGTTTGAATATTCCCTTTAGCTTGTTTTCTCGTCACAGCCACTGGCCCCTGCTGCGTTGTCAAATTTCTCTCTACATCAAACTCTCTTTTTTTATTTTTTCTTCTCGTGCCAAAGAAAACTGGAGTCAGGTAAGTGTGAAAGTGAGCGCGGTGGCATATCTCAAAGCCGTGTTGGGAGGAATCCAATAGCTGCCAATCCGTGTTGTCGCGTCGTTTGATAGTCCTCCTCCGACGACGAATCTTTTCTCCCCCTTGGCTCTTGGTTCTTGTTATTTTTAGCGGCTTCCTTCCGATCGTGACGCAACGCAGTACAATGGAAAGCAGCGTGGAGGTTTTAGTGCAACAGACAGTCGGATTATTAGAGAAACACAAAGGCTGATGTTGGAGAGTGAAGCGACCGGCGTGGACAATACAGCGCAGTTTATAGTAAGGGAGGTGGTTTGTGCGTGTTGCGTCAGTGCACTGAGCAAGCATTTTTTTTACTGGTTTAGTTGCACATTTAAAATGATTATTTCTCACCAAAGTGCTTCATATGAAATCTAAAAACTGTATCAAAACGAAAAGATCAAATCAAATGAATGTATTTGTGTATAGCCCAAAAAAATTATATAAATATAATAAAATAACTTCAGTACATTTTACATGTGTGACTTTCTCTAGCACCAAGTTATGATTTGTGTGACAATGTTCATACATCATAACAAAGTTCAGAATTCCTAAGGTACTATGCTTTTTGCGCATTAGAACAGTGGTTCCCAAAGAAAACTCTTGGGGTCGCAACATCATTTCAGGATGTAATTTTCCAATTATGACTTGGTATATAATCATTTTTTTTTTTTTTTACTGGAATCACCATGTCAGACTGAACTTTGGTCTTAAGCAACTAAAACAAATTCATTTTTAACTCAATTTTGATGGTTTTCCAACTTTAAATGTTTCAGACACACTGTATATTTAACTTTACTGTGTTGTTCAAAAGTTATGTAAGGGGTTGTGGGTTTTTATCTCCAGGTAGGCAAAGTACAAAAAAGCCAAGATGAAGTTTTTTAGGTTTATAGACAAAATCACAAAAATGGAGGAAAGACAGAACCCAGCTGGAGCAGCCAGGGGCCAGCACCCGCACTGACTGACCTACACCCTTGGAGTCCCTTAAAAACAATTCTTAAAATACATTGATAAATACGGCCATATTTGGAGGTGGCCAGAGCTGACTGCACTTGTTAAAGTCACATGTTAAAAGTCTGTTAAGAAGCCATGTTGTAAACGCATGGGTCTCGGTTGCCATGGGTCCCAGCTATACATAGGGCGGGTGGTGTTTCCGACAGACTGGTGTCGGACTACTCAGACTCAGATATGTGACACATATGTAAGCATATAAGAGTTAAAATGAAAAACAATCGGAATAAAACAAAATGAAATGAAACCAGATACATTTTCTCACAGGGTCCCGGTCTGAAAAGTTTGGGAACCCCTGCATTAGAAAACTTTTTTAGGGATGTTCTTACATCTTTCTCATTTACCTGATAAATTTGCTGTCTCCTATTTATTTGCCATGATTTGATTTTAGTGGACAAAGAAACTATTATTATTATTTTTATACAAAGATGAAAAACGTTATTGTAACTGTAAAGCCGTTTTTGTCAATTGTCCAGTTTACACTTTGGGCAAGTAAAATGCTAATGCTAATGCTATTGCTGAGCAAAGCATTTGGCTAACAGCACCACTTAGGATTGTCATTCCCCAATCAGAGTCAGTGCCGAAATTGAGTCAAAATGTGGACATTGATGTGGACATGCCTAAAAGCTTCTGCATAAGCGCATAAATGTTAGTTTACAAAGACAATCAACTAATAATATGGATGCTATTTATGTATCACTTTCAGTTAAATATGAGCTTAACATTTGTGAAAACACATCACTCGGAGCAGTGAAACTTTGAGTTTTCACTGTTAGAGTTAAACTGAATGCTTTTTGTTTTTGTAGTGTAGAAAATGTAGTTATTCTTATTTTATTTTTATGGATTCATTTTTAGTAGCATTGTAAGACTTTTATTTCCTTTAATTTCATTTAAACTCATTCATTTAAAAGGAAACCCTCGACCTGCCACACAATTGGCTTTTGCTCCAAATCCAGCCCGATCTCACAAGAAAACGTTACTTCATCACGACATTACAGGACGTGTAATTCTATGATTACACGGTTACGACTATTTTTTACGTAAAATATACACTTCATTTCTATGGTGGTTGTAAAGACGTGTTCTTATTTATGTACTGTATATTAACCAAATCCTAATTCTAATCTTAACCTGCCCCAAGCCCCAGACCTAATCTTACCCGATTTAGTAACATGAAGCCTAAACTTACCGTTTCACCTGAAGACAACGTCTCTCCGTGGTTCAACCAAAACTCGCCGTGAAATCTTGTGTCATTTTTACGCTTTTTCACATCGTGGTATATTAACATAGGTACATGAAATCGTGCTCATAATACGCCGTTTTTGTGTCGTGGTAAAGATAAGCTTTCTTGTGAGACTGTGTTGCCAAATCACATGTTTTTACTGACAGAGTAAAAGCACACCTACCCGACTAATGGTTTGACATGACTGCGTTGCAATCTCTCAGTGTTTTTGACAAGATAAATTATTGAGGATTGGATGTGACCTTAAACTATCCTTTAAATTAGTGGAGTGAGCTAAACTTAGATCATTGAATTACGCTGTTGGAAACAATGTTTTTCACCCATTATTGCAACAAAGGAACAGATGTAATCACTGCTTTGTTCTGTCTAATTAAATCCATTTTGTTTGCTCTGTGAATGAGCGACGTCTTACGGCGAGCGCGCTTTGTGCTTGTGTAACGACAATTTTGTGTTTCTGCGGCTCAAATTTGGCTGGAGAAAATAGGACAAAGAAGTTACACATATTTTTTTTTTGTTCAGCCAAAACCTTGAGAGTGTGGCTTCAGACAGACACAGCTCAGGCCTGTTTGTGTGACTAAATATAGAACCGACCGACTGTGAACTGCCCACAGCCTCAACATATGTGTGGTTTAGATTTCAAAGTGCAGAAGCAGCGACAGATCATGGCACCTACAGTATTTGATGTTCAGAAAATTGTTGTGCTGTTTGCTCGACATTTATGAACCTTCAGGAACATGCTGGGTTGGAAAATAATGGCGGACATGTAAGCTGCAGCTCCTCTTCCTGCTGTTTTTTAATTTGTGGTTATTTTGGTTGTAAATGTAATGGAAATGTAATGTAATGGTATTATTTGGTATAAAATCAAAATAATTTCAAAATGTTTCATTGATTGTGCGGAAATGTGCAACGTTCATTCATTCATTTTCTACCGCTTGTCACTTTAGAGGTTAAGGGTGACTGGAGCCTATCCCAATGACTTTGGGCCTTAGGCAGGGAACACCCTTTACAGTGGCCAATTTGTCGTAGGGTTAGAGACAGACAATCATTCAGTCTCTCATTCATTCACAAGACATCAACAGTGATGCCTAAACATGCATGTTTTTTGGAGGTGGGACGAAACCGGAGTAAATCAACAGTAATACAGGGAGAACATGCAAACTCCACCCAGAGAGATCGTGAGATGTTGATATGGTCCGACCCGGGAGTCAAACGTATGACCTTCTTATTGGGAAGCCAGAGCTCTAACCACTCTGCTACCGTGCACCTGGAATGTGCAGTTTTTTTTGTTTGTTTGTTTATTTTTTTTGTTCTGTCAGTGTTTCTTTTTGATTTATTTCTTCTTCTTTTTTTTTTTTTTCTTGTAATCCCACCCAAGATACGATTTACTTTTAAAAATTAAACCAAGTAAACTAATGCTGAGAGAAGGCAGTTAGAACAAACAAACAAGCAAACAAACAAATTTAAAATGGATTTAATATCTGGCTTCACGGCCAGAAAATTTAGGGCTCGACTCCCCCTCTGTGTAGCGTTTGCATGTTCCTCCCTGTGTCTTGGTGGTGTGCTCCGGGCACTCCGGTTTCCCTACCAACCAATAACATGCAGGTTAGAAACACTTGGTGTTAGTCAGAGGTTGAGGTTCCAGGTGTTTAGGCAAATCGCCTCTGCTGAGTGGGGAGGGGTTACTGTGTGAAGCATTTTGGAAGACATCATTTAGACCTTGTTTTTTTGCATTATTCTTGTTGTTTAAAATGCACTGCTCTATCCATACTTTCACTTTCACTTTTTATGTATTGGGACTTGAACATAATGTGAAATATAGCACACATTACATGTGGTGTGTTTCCCTCATCAGAAATTGAGTTGAAGGTTTATGTACTGTTTTCAAATGAAAATTAATTAAATTAATTAATCAGAACAATTTTGTGGCAATGCTACAGAATGGCTTAACAGATTCATTTATGACAAATCTCTTTTTGAGGAGCAAGCAATGTTAGAAAAAGTACATTTAGCATAATCTGTCTATATATATATACTGTATAAAAAAACCTGCATTCCTTATTGAGTCAAACCTAATCCTCACACCAGACCACACCCCCTCTATGACACATCACCATCTGTATCTATCGCTGTCCACTATCTCTTGCCCTTGTGCACTTTCAGACACTCAAGCACAGAACGCGGCGGCCTTATAGTTTCCGTGAAGCGGGCTGATAATATCTCATAAGAAGTTTGGCCCTCCTCCTCCTGTCTGCCTCTGCTCTTTGATCTCCACACATTACAGCTTTGGATCCTTTCTTCCCGTAAGCCTTCAACTATCCATCCAAATCCCTCCTCCTCCTCCGCCCGCCGCGCATCAACCTCTTCTCCCCAGTCACGCTGCACCTCTGTCGGGCACGCCACCCAGCCAAGCTCCCTTACTCCTCCATATCTTTTCTTTTTTATTTTTTCATAAGTCAAGGACAGCATTAGCATGATGATCACAGTTTTCTATGGCGGTACTCATCTCTGCCAAGGCTGAAGGAGCGGCGCTTTGTTGAGAAGTGGGTAGAAAAAAAAACTATTACACATTCAAGAAGCATCAGACAGAGCCAAAGGCAAAAGGGGGCTCTTCTTGTACACACTTTAGCACAAATCAAAGATAACTTCTAATTATAGGACGGGCTGATTTGTATGCCAAGTGTTGTCTTATCAGTGCACATACATGAAGCAGGCCACCCACTTTTTGTCACCGAGAGACAACGTAAAACTACAGAGTTGGAGACATTTTGGATCTGACTAAAGCGATGGTGTGGTGCCAGGACAAAGTTTTAGAAAATGTAAGAGGACAGTAGAGGAAATGTGCCAGTTTAAATATTCCTAATCCAAGGGCACAGTCTTAATTATGAATGTTATGTTGGCAATTGTTCTATGGGTTGTGTGTGATTTAGGTTAACCATCGCTAATTGTTCTAAAGTTTTCATCTGTATGAGACAAAGTCTGAAGTAGTGTAAATACATTTGCATGTTTCGCCAGTGACTTTCGTCTGAAGCTTCACATGCTGGTCGGTGTGACGTATGCTAAAAGATCTTCTCAGGCTTGGCCACCTGACGGAACTGTCAGGCTGACCCACGCCCCCTGCCAACTGCTGGTTGTTGGAGAAGTGAGTCCAGGAAAGTTGCAATGATCCTTTGTTGCGTATTATTTAGATTGGACGATCTAAATCAGGGCACCAACCTGTCGATCTTCGAGGCAATAAAGTCGATCCCAAAGTTCTGCCTGTTATACCAACTTTAACCACAAGCTGCACGCGCTATGTACACGCTGGAACTACATGCGCAAATTACTGACACAATCTACAAGTGCAAGATGCAGCAGCTGGAATTCTATACTGTTGGCTCGCTGGAGAACACAGTGGTCGTACAACGCAAGCCAGAGTGTGACTCCTGAACACACATGCTCAAAAGAGAGAGAACACAAGAAGAGAAAGAAAGAGAGGAGCAAATGGAAGAGACAGGTAGTACCACAGAATCCTACCGCTGATGCTGGGTTGTCCTATACAGCAGTTTTGTTTTGTTTTTGTTGATGCGAGTCAAAGGAAAGATGACTTTCTCAAGCCCCTCTCCTCAGTGTTGGTAATCATCAGTCACTTATAATACAGTAGTTTGAAACTCTACAATTGAGGTGATGATAGCTTCAACTCTAACAAAGGGTCATTCAAACTTTCCCACACTGGGACTCACTTCTCCAACAACCACCAGCATGCGGGGGGTATGGTTAGCCTGACAGGTCCGTCAGGTTGATCACGCCTTAGAAGAACTTTTAACATGCGTCACACCAACCATCGTGTGGCGCTTCTGATGAACACAGAAGTCATCGTCGAAAAATGTAAGCCTTTGCCTTACAGGAAAACTTTGGTGTTGATGTTTTGAATGTTTTGTTGTATATCTACATATTCTTTGGAGACTGTTGACATAGTTAGCTATAGCTGGTAGAAGAGTGTATATGCCAATATCATTTCTTCCCAAAGAAAGGATTTGAAGTATAATATGGGGGTTCTACGATGATTTTAATAAGTAATTTTGCAATTCTGCTATACAACAAATTGTCAAAAACGTATGATGAGCTTGTATTCCAGTCTTTTTTTTACGGCAATATGTTACGTAACGCCAAAACGTAAAATAACCATGAATTTTGGTTGAAGCCGCATGTCAACATTTTCTTTGGGTTTAATGGGAAAGTTTCCAGAACCCACACTTCAGCATACAGTACTGTGAAGAGTGGGTCTGGTCACCACGCCCTCCGCCTGCGTTTCAGACCAAATCTACATCGCACCGGACAATCAGGTTAGCTTATTAGCGTGACGCAGATGAAACAAAGGAGCTGATTGGTCGTCTGTCATTTAGACCAAAATTTAAATTCACTCACCTCACATTAAAATCGTTTTTTGCTTCGCTCATTGATTCTGCAGAAATGCGCGATGTTTTTCAGGTCCACGTGATACCTATTTTTTCGTCGGGAGCAGCTATGTTGGATTTTACACAGCGAAAGATGCGTGTCTCTGATTGGCTAATTCATCTGTCAATCACGGCTACAGAACTCCGAAAGAGGGACAGGGTGACCAGACGATATATATTTTAATATATCGTCTGGATTTTCCAGGCAATAAGTTTAGAGCTGGGGCTTGAAGGAGGTTGAGATTTTAAAAGAAAATGTCGCCACGTGGCTTCAACAAAAATTCATGGTTATTTTACATTTTGACTTTTTGTGACATATCGACGTAAAAAAAAAGACGTGGAAACATACTTTTTTGACATCTTAGTTGTATGTGTCAAATGTCATATCAGTGTTTTGTGGTTTTGCCTGCTCCTGTAATAGTAGCCTTCACACACACAGAATATTTAAAACCACGTCCCTCTCTCTCTCTCGGACCGTATTTACTGGCCTATTTACTACGGTGAGAAATTAAAAGACAGTTAATTGTATCACAAACACACATCTGCGTGGCTAAAACCGGATTAATTTTAATAGAACAGATGCTGTCCAGGGCCAGTTTGTCCCTTGGCCAGCTCCCAACCTGCCTGCACTGCACAAAAGAGAGCTAAGTGATGGGAACTTTACCAAAAAAAAAAAAAGAAGAAGAAGAAGGATCTGAGTAATAATGGTTTAGCAAAGTCCTGTTACGGTAAAAATTAATCAGGAAGATTAAAGTTTTATGGTCAATTAAACTTGTTATTCTCTCTCTCTTTTATTCTCACATTCTCTCTATTTGTCCCTCTCTCTTTTCCCCTCCCCTCCCTCTCTCTTTCTCCCTTCTTGCTCTCCCTCTTTTCATTCTCTCTCTTCTCGCTCTCTTTCCCCCTCTCTGTCTATTTCTCCCTTTTTTCTTCTTTTCCCTCTCTTCTTTCTCTCTCTCTCGGCCCCTTTCTCCCTCTGTTTATTTATCCCTTTCTCTTTCCCTCTCTCTCTGTTGTATCTCACTCTCTTCTTTTCTTTCCTCTCGCTCTCATTCTCTCTACTTTCCCTCTCTATCTATTTATCTCTCTTCTTTCCCTCTCTTTCACTCTCTCTCTTTTTGCCCCTCTCTTTTGTTCCCTCTCATCTCCCCCTACCCTTCTCTTCCCCTCTCTCTTTCCCTTTCGCTCTCTATTTCTCTTTCAATTCCTCTCTCTTTCTTCTTTCTTTCTCTCTCTCTTTTTCTTTCCTTTTCTGTCTCTTTCTCCCTCTTTCTTTTCTCCACCCTCTCTCTGTCTCTCTTACGCTCTCTTCTTTCATTTTCTCTTTCCTTCCCTCTTTCTATCTCTATTTCTCCCTCTCTTCTTTCCCTCTCTCTTTTGTCTCTCTTACGCTCTCTTCTTTCATTTTCTTCCTCCTCTCTCTTTATTTCTTCTTTCTTTTCCTTCCCTATCTTTCTATCTCTATTTCTCCCTCTCTTCTCCCCACCTTTTCTCTTTTACACTTCTTTCATTTTCTCTCTCCTTTCACTCTTTCTTTCCTTCCCTCTCTTTGTCTCTCTATTTCTCCCTCTCTTCTTTCCCTCTCTTATTTGGTCTCTCTCACGCTCTCTTCTTTCGTTTTCTCTCTCCTCTCACTCTTTATTTCCTTCCCTCTCTTTTCTAGCTCCATTTCTCCCTCTCTTCTTTCCCACTCCAATTTTGTCTCTCTCACACTCTCTTCTTTCATTTTCTCTCTCCTCTCTCTCTTTCTTTCCTTCCCTCTCTTTCAATCTCTAGTACTCCCTCTCTCTTTTTGTCTCTCTCACACTCTCTTCTTTCATTTTCTCTCTCCTCTCTCTCTTTCTCCCTCTCTTCTGAGAGAGAGAGTTAAGGTCCCAAAAACATTATGCGAGCTGGAAAGATTGAAATACATTCTATTCTATCTAGTTTCATAAGACCAACTAAACCTAGGCCAGTAACAACTAATCAGAAAGGTGTCCACCGGAGCCAGCCTCACACAAATCCTCCGTGAAGTGGCCTCTCGTCGGCTGCTGCGCTAAGCTAAAAGCAGAGCACTTATAGGTTTAAAAGCACCCAGTGTAATTAAAGCCATCACTGCCTCGGAGCCATTATCGATATAATCACCGCGGCAACTCGTTTGGCCCGGACGCAAACAAAATCATTCACACTACACACTTTTATTTGGACGCGATTCACCTCGTTCTGCAGGGCCTCCAAGGGTCACGAGCCAAAATACAGAAGTGCAGACTGAGTAACAAAAGATCCGGTCAAGTAAGTAAACAAAAAGACAAAAAAAAAAAACAGTCAATACTTAATTATAATGAATCGCAAAATGAGAATGATTTATAGAAGTGGCAACTCATTTATTTTCTTCGGGTTTAATTTCAAGGCAGTGGGATCTATAAGTGCTGCTTACAGTTTTCTCAATCGCTTTGACACACTTTTACCATTCTGAAGAACACTTTGCGAAACAGCTCACACAGAATCCCAAACTCAGATTTAGTTTATCGAAACAAAGTTGCAGCTCAAGCAATATTAACTTTTCTTGTCAAAACTGATAAACCTCCCCCTCAGAAAGCAGTTTTTGTCTAAAAAAACCTATACACACTGATCAGATGTTTTTATGTGCTCTTTCATTTATTTGACGTTACAACTCAAAAGTAAAAACAATAAATTCAATTGCTTTGGCACACGTCTACATTCAAATTGGACTGTTTCTAAATGTCCCACACATAGTTCTCAACAGAATTTAAGTTTCCCTAAACTCAACTTTAGCTCCAGCAATATTAAGCTTTACACATCAAACAGATAAATTTCTCTGCCAAACAAAAGTTTAAAAATTAAAAACTCTCATATTTTGATCAGGTGCTTTTACTGGCACTTTCGTTCATTTGACTTTGCTGCTCAGAATCTTTAGTTCTGATCTCAGAGACAAAAGTGATGGTTTTGTGCATTTTGTGATTGAGATACACAAATTCATACATAAGTATGAGTATCTGAAGGAGTTGTTTCATGTTTTTATCCAGAAAATATATTAGCAAAAGGGACATTGGAAACCATACTTTTCATCTGCATTGTATTGTTCAATATTTTATTTGATCTATTTTTCATTATGCTGTAGAAAACTGAGATGTCAGTCTAAAAGCAAACATCAACACTACTTTTTAGTTTACAATATATGTATACGTTCCTGCAATTCATGTTTAACCTTTGGTTGTTTGATCTTGGCTGCTCACTGTAAATTTCTGCCTTTTGTTATGTTGTTTGTTTTCCAACAATGACAGCAACATCTTACTATTTACAGTAATAAGTTTATTACAGCATTCTACATGTCATATCTTTACATACTGTAACACTGGTGATAAAAAGAAATCATAATATACATCCTTACTACCAACATAATTTTTTTCCCTATACAAACAAAAATTCACCTATGTAATATATACATTTGTGACTGTCTTACA
>CM076407.1:11957065-12070274 GCA_038363315.1 Mugilogobius chulae
CCCTCTGTCGGGACACGCCACCAACCCCCGGTCAGCCAAGCTCCTACTCCTCCTTCATACTTTTCTTTTTTTTTTTTCATAAGTCAAGGACAGCATTAGCATGATGATCACAGTTTTCTATGGCGGTACTCATCTCTGCCAAGGCTGAAGGAGCGGCGCTTTGTTGAGAAGTGGTGAAAAAAAAACTATTACACATTCAAGAAGCATCAGACAGAGCCAAAGGCAAAGGGGGCTCTTCTTGTACACACTTTAGCACAAATCAAAGATAACTTCTAATTATAGGACGGGCTGATTTGTATGCCAAGTGTTGTCTTATCAGTGCACCATACATGAAGCAGGCCACCCCACTTTTTGTCACCGAGAGACAACGTAAAACTACCAGAGTTGGCAGACATTTTGGACTGACTAAAGCGATGGTGTGGTGCCAGGACAAAGTTTTAGAAATGTAAGAGGACAGTAGAGGGAAATGTGCCAGTTTTAAATATTCCTAATCCAAGGGCACAGTCTTAATTATGATGTTATGTTGGCAATTGTTCTATGGGTTGTGTGTGATTTAGGTTAACCATTCGCTAATTGTTCTAAAGTTTTCATCTGTATGAGACAAGTCTGAAGTAGTGTAAATACCTTTGCATGTTTCGCCAGTGACCTTCGTCTGAAGCTTCACATGCTGGTCGGTGTGACGTATGCTAAAAGATCTTCTCAGGCTTGGCCACTGCGGACTGTCAGGCTAACCCACGCCCCTGCCACTGCTGGTTGTTGGAGAAGTGAGTCCAGGAAAGTTGCAATGATCCTTTGTTGCGTATTATTTAGATTGGACATCTAAATCAGGGGCACCAACCTGTCGATCTTCGAGGCAATAGAGTCGATCCCCAAAGTTCTGCAACACTTTAACCCAAGCTGCACGCGCTATGTACACGCTGGAACTGCAGCGCAATTACTGACACATCTACAAGTGCAGATGCAGCAGCTGGAATTCTATACTGTGGCTCGCTGGAGAACACAGTGGCGTACAACGCAAGCCGAGTGTGACTCCTGAACACACGTGCTCAAAGAGAGAGAACACAAGAAGAGAAAGAAAGAGAGGAGCAAATGGAAGAGACAGGTAGTACCACAAACCTGGCTGATGCTGGGTTGTCCTATACAGCAGTTTGTTTGTTTGTTGATGCGAGTCAAAGGAAAGATGACTTTCTCAAGCCCCTCCTCAGTGTTGGTAATCATCAGTACTTATAAACAGTAGTTTGAAACTCTACAATGAGGTGATGATAGCTTCAACTCTAACAAAGGGTCATTCAAACTTTCCACACTGGGACTCACTTCTCAACAACCACCAGCATGCGGGGGGTATGGTTAGCCTGACAGGTCCGTCAGGTTGATCACGCCTTAGAAAACTTTTAACATGCGTCACACCAACCATCGTGTGGCGCTTCTGATGAACACAGAAGTCATCGTCGAAAAATGTAAGCCTTTGCCTTACAGGAAACTTTGGTGTTGATGTTTTGAATGTTTGTTGTATATCTACTATTCTTTGGAGACTGGTTGACATAGGTTAGCTATAGCTGGGTAGAAGAGTGTATATGCAATATCATTTCTTCCCAAAGAAAGGATTTGAAGTATAATATGGGGGTTCTACGATGATTTTAATAAGTAATTTTGCAATTCTGCTATACAACAAATTGTCAAAACGTATGATGAGCTTGTATTCCAGTCTTTTTTTACGGCAATATGTTACGTAACGCCAAAACGTAAAATAACCATGAATTTTGGTTGAAGCCGCATGTCAACATTTTCTTTGGGTTTAATGGGAAAGTTCCAGAACCCACCTTCAGCATACAGTACTGTGAAGAGTGGGTCTGGTCACCACGCCCTCCGCCTGCGTTTCAGACCAAATTTACATCGTACGGACAATCAGGTTAGATTATTAGAGTGACGCAGATGAAACAAAGGAGCTGATTGGTCGTCTGTCATTTAGACCAAAATTTCAATTCACTCACCTCACATTAAATCGTTTTTTGTTTGCTCATTGATTCTGCAGAAATGCGGATGTTTTTCAGGTCCACGTGATACCTATTTTTTCGTCGGGAGCAGCTATGTTGGATTTTACACAGCGGAAGATGCGTGTCACTGATTGGCTAATTCATCTGTCATCACGGCTACAGAACTCCGAAAGAGGGACAGGGTGACCAGACGATATATTTTTAATATATCGTCTGGATTTTCCAGGCAATAAGTTTAGAGCTGGGGCTGGAAGGAGGTTGAGATTTTTAAAGAAAATGTCGCCACGTGGCTCAACAAAATTCATGGTTATTTTACATTTGACTTTTTTGTAGACGTGGAAACATACTTTTTTGACATCTTAGTTGTATGTGTCAAATGTCATATCAGTGTTTTGGTGGTTTGCCTGCTCCTGTATAGTAGCCTTCACACCACACAGAATATTTAAAACCACGTCCCTCCTCCTCTCGGACCGTATTTACTGGCCTATTTTACTACGGTGAGAAATTAAAAGACGTTAATTGTATCACAAACACACATCTGCGTGGCTAAAACCGGATTAATTTTAATAGAACAGATGCTGTCCAGGGCCAGTTTGTCCTTGGCCAGCTCCCAACCTGCTGCACTGCACAAGAAGAGAGCTAAGTGATGGGAACTTTACCAAAAAAAAAAAAAGAAGAAGAAGAGGATCTGAGTAATAATTGTTTTTAGCAAAGTCCTGTTACGGTAAAAATATAATCAGGAAGATTAATTTAAAATGTAAGTATATCTTTAAAGTTTTATGTCAATTAAACTTGTTATTCTCTCTCTCTTTTATTCTCACATTCTCTCTATTTGTCCCTCTCTCTTTTCCCTCCCCTCCCTCTCTCCTTCTCCCTCTTGCTCTCCCTCTTTCATTCTCTCTCTTCTCGCTCTCTTTCCCCCTCTCTGTCTATTTCTCCCTTTTTCTTTGCTCTTTTCCTCTCTGTTCTTCTCTCTCTCTCTCGCCCCCTTTCTTCCCTCTGTTATTTCTCCTTTCTCTTTCCCTCTCTCTCTTTGTTCTCTCTGTATCTCACTCTCTTTTCTTTCCTCTCGCTCTCATTCCTTACTTTCTCTCTCTATTGTATCTCTCTTCTTTCCCTGTCTTTCACTCTCTCTCTTTTTGCCCTCTCTTTTGTCCCTATCTCTTCCCCCCTCTCTCTCTTTCTTTCTCTCTCTTTTCTTTTCTTTCCTTCTTTCTGTCCCTCTTTCTCCCCTTTTTTCTCTCTCTCCTCTCTTCTTCTCTTTTCCTCTCTCCTCTCACTCTTTTCTTTCCTTTCCTCTCTTTCTATCTATCGATATTTCTCCCTCTCTTCTTTCCCTCTCTCTTTTTGTCTCTCTCACTTTCTCTTTCTTTTCTTCTCTCTCTCTTCCATCTTCTATTTCCTCCCTCTCTTACACTTTCTTCTTTCATTTTCTCTCTCCTCTCATTTTTTCTTTCCCCTTTTTTTCTATCTCTTTCTCCTCTCTTCTTTCCCTCTCTCTTTTGTCTCTCTCACGCTCTCTACTTTCATTTTCTCTCTCTCTTCACTCTTTCTTTCCTTCCCTCTCTTTTATCTCTATTTCTCCCTCCTCTTTCCCTCCTATTTGTCTCTCTCACGCTCTTCTTTCATTTCTCTCTCCTCTCCTCTTTCTTCTTTACCTCCCTCTCTTTGTCTCTCTATTTCCCTCCTTCTTTCCCTCTCTTTTTGTCTCTCTCACTCTCTGTTCTTTCATTTTCTCTCTCCCTCTCTCTTCTTTCCATCTCTTTATCTCTCTTTTCTCCCTCTCTTCTTTTTCCTCCTGTCTTTCTCTCTCTCTTCTTTCTCTCTCACCCCCCTACTTCTCTTTCTCTCTCTCTCTCATTTAATAAAACTTATAAGCTGGAAAGATTGAATACATTCTATTCCATCTAGTTTCATAAGACCAACTAACCAGGCCAGTTACAACTAATCAGAAAGGTGTCCACCGGAGCCAGCCTCACACAAATCCTCCGTGAAGTGGCCTCTCCTCGGCTGCTGCGCTAAGCTAAAAGCAGAGCACTTATAGGTTTAAAGCACCCAGTGTAATTAAAGCCATCACTGGCCTCGAGCCATTATCGATATAATCACCGCGGCAACTCGTTTGGCCCGGACGCAAACAAAATCATTCACACTACACACTTTTATTTGGACGCGATTCACCTCGTTCTCTCCAAGGTCACGAGCCAAAATACAGAAGTGCAGACGGAGTAACAAAAGATCTGGTCAAAGTAAATAAACAAAAGACGAAAAAAAAAAAAAACAGTCATACTTAATATAATGAATCGCAAAATGAGAATGATTATAGTGGCAACTCATTTATTTTCTTCGGGTTTAATTTCAAGGCAGTGGGATCTATAAGTGCTGCTTAATCAGTGTTTGAATGGAACTGGATGGAGGCGATCAATTGAGAAAGTGACTCTAAACTCTCAGGCAACTCGATACGTTTGGAAATCTGTCACTCCGTTTGAATACATGAGTCATTGCGTCACCTTTGGGGTTGGAGTAAAAAAAAAAAAAATGGCTTGGGATTATGCTGGACGAAGTTGGAGAGTAAAAAGCCTAATGAACACAGAGACGTTTTGACCTGATTTGATTTGTCTCTGCACAAGTTCAGTTAGGCATTGTCCAACCCAAGTTTAATTGGGGTTACTTGTCTGTGAGTAAAGGCGACTGTTAAAACCAGGCTGACTCTTCAAACGGAGGTAAGAAAGTGCCGCTGTGCCCTGGTCTTTCTCTGCGCACTCTAAACCCCGCCCTCTTCTCCTCTCACGACTAATAGCCCGCCCCTTCTCCTCTCACACTACAGCCAGCCCCCTTCTCCTCTCACACTACAACCACGCCTTCTTCTCCTCTCACACTACAGCCACGCTCCTTCTCCTCTCACACTACAACCACGCCTTCTTCTCCTCTCACACTACAGCCCGCCTCCTCCTTCTCCTCTTACACTACAGCCCCTTCTCCTCTCACACTACAGCCCGCCTTCCTTCTCCTCTTAATTCTCTACATAGCCCGCCTCCTCCTTCTCCTCTCACACACAGCCCGCCTCCTCCTTCTCCTCTTCACACTACAGCCCGCCTCCTACCTTCTCCTCTTACACTACAGCCCGCCTCCTCCTTCTCCTCTCACACTACACCCCCGCTTCCTCCTTCTCCTCTCACACTACAGCCACGCCTCCTCCTTCTCCTCTCACACTACAGCCCCTCTTCTCCTCTCACACTACAGCACGCCTCCTTCTTCTCCTCTCACACTACAGCCCCGCCTCCTCCTTCTCCTCTCACACTACAGCCCCGCCTCCTTCTCCTCTCACACTACAGCCCCGCCTCCTCCTTCTCCTCTCACACTACAGCCCCGCCTCCTTCTCCTCTCACACTACAGCCCCGCCTCCTCCTTCTCCTCTCACACTACAACCCCGCCTCTCCTTCTCCTCTCACACTACAGCCCCGCCTCCTCCTTCTCCTCTCACACTACAGTCCCTGTTTTTTGATTATATATTGATATGTCAATGATACAATGCTATCAAAATCTGTATCGAGCATCGGGTTGTTTTCAGTGTAAATGAATAAATTGAGTTTGAAATTTCAGTCAATAATAACACATTTTATAACACAAGGCAATAAGGGCCTGTCTCTTGATACTGATTCAGCTGATATCCAAGGGTCTAAATTGGACCCTTGGACCAGCAGTAAAATAATTTACTGGCGGATGTAGACTGAATGTCTCACAATTTTAAGATTTTATTCTTTGCACATTAAGGTGCACTGTGTAACTTTCTGAAGGTGAAAAGTCAACAGCACAATTCACCAGAAATAGAAAGTTAAAACCAGACTTATAGACATTCTGAATGGCTCTAAATACATCTTATGCAGGGTATTCACTTTATTTTCAAAGGCATTTTATCGAGGACCACGGCTTGTGGGCCGGGCAGTTGCACAATACATCGCAGTTTTTGGAGCAGATTGTGCACAGAGTTTTTATAATAACTAATGCGCTCTGTTTTATTGCTCAGCAGGGCTATTAATTATATTTACTATATCTAGGTCTACATATTTGCTACTTCAAGGACTCAATTTGGAACAAGACTAGAGAACAATTTGTGATCAGAACAAAAGTGAACACAATATCAGTGAATTTGCTGATGAAGTTGATTTAAAAGTACTGCAGGGACTGAAAACCAGATCTAACCAAAATGTGGCCCAGTCCCTGGCCAGTCTTTATTAAAGCATATGTTGCTGTATCCACCACTGTTCACTGTAAATCAGATACGATGTTTCTCAGGCTTCTTTACAATGTGGCCCAGTCATGGCCCATTTTACAAGGTGGGCCATATATTGCTTGGCGGGCCGCTATTTGAATAGCCCTGTCTTATGTCTGTGGAAAAATACAGCTACATTAACCACTTCATAGAAACAACCAGGACTAAAATAGTCAATATTGTGTCTATTTAAGTTTGTTCAGAGTAAAAACGCATATTTTTATTCTCTTTTAGTGAAACAAAGACATTTAAATGACAAAAACATGCTTTTGTTTAAGTGCACCTTTAAAGTTACATAACACTACATGACCCATTTTCAAATAAGTTAAATGTGTTTCGAGAAAAAAAAACAACAAACATTTCATTCCCTGCCAGTGTATCGGTCGGCATCGGATACCCAAACTGAAACTGAAAGCCGGATTGATGCATTCCTATAGTAAAATGCCATTCACCAGCTCTTTACCCGACCCCTCATCCGTGCAGCGACTCGGGACGGGCTCTGACATTTGCGTGGTGAGACATGTAATCAGGGCAGGACTGTTGTGAAGGGCCGGGACACATGGGGAGGGGTGGGGGGCTGGGCTGGGCGGTAGGGAAATAAATAAATAAGAAAACAGCTGAATGTTAAACGTGCTGAGGCGTTTCATGACCTGTCAAAGCAGCAGCTGATTTGTGGAGCACTCAGGGGGAAGAGGCAGATTACCAGCCGTCCCACCCACACACACACACACACATACATATTTACAGACAGGAGGGGGCGCTGGAGCATGCTCTTGTCTCTATCTCTCCCACAGACACATCCATCTCCATTACACTGGACGAGGTAGGAACATGGTATAGGGCAAATGCAGAGTGGTGATAGTCTCGGACAATAACAGCTGATTGTGCACACACAGGTGCTTCTATATCTTTTATTAATTTATGCTTTGTAACATTCTGCTATGATTTGTTTTCTGCACTAAACTGTACAAAAACATGTGTATTTATTGTCTCTTGGGCTACTTTTTTGACAATATGTTATGAGACCAAAATGTTCAAAATAGTTTTATTTTTTTAATTTTCATGAAAGTGGGCAATTAAGCTTCTGTACTTTATTTTAGTGTTAAAGATCTATTAAATTTGGGATGCCTAATTTGAAATAGTAACCTTTGTGTTTTCCAATAAAAAGTAAATGGAAATGGCTACACTTGACTACACAAACCACCACTGTCTGATTTGAATAACATATTTTTTTTTTTCTAATGAGGATCCAAATGCTGTTCTCTGATTGGCTGAGCTTGGGTGGTCCTTTTCAGTTTCACTTTGCTGATTGTAAAAAAGCGTTTTTTAAGCCACGGATGGAAACCAAAATGAAAACATGTCGATATTAACCATGTGTGATTTAGAAGAGGATGTAGAGGATATTAGGCCTCTTGCCAGCTTCAGGCACGTGAAAGAAAATAAAATACAAAAATCATGTACACTTTAAAAACTATTTTTCTCATGCCAAAATAAACTGCTCATGCTTGGTGCACAACAGGGCACATGGAGAGGGATGCGCGTGCACCCTGCCTCCATAAAGAGACAGTGGAAACAGCTGAAAAAGCTCCGTTGTCAGCTAACTACAAGAGTATATCGCTGTAAAAACTGAAGTTCTGCTGCTAAATCAACATTTGTCAATAAAATTAGATCCTACGACCCTTAAAAGTTACATTCAGGTGAAAAACGACGAAAAGCTGTATTTGACTTGGTTAATTATGTTCGCACTCATCACCCATCGCACTCCAACCACACCCTCCACTTTTCACAACATTCCTTCTAGCACCCACTAGGAAGGGGGGTCTGAATCGGCCAGGCAGATCGCGAGACAGAACCCCCATACTCCTTGCCTGTCATCGCTCATCTGATTCCATGGAACTTCAACGTCTATATCTATTCAATAAACAATGTCTAACTATCTCTGTTTTGGTGTGTCCTTACTAACGAAAAAACACTGTCTCAAGCTTCAGGAGACAGATGTCAGTCAGACAGGTTCAGACATGATTAAATCTGCTGCTCTTGTCCTGTTTCATTGTTTTATTCAAAGAAGTTTCCCCATGTAAACAGATGGAGAGCAGCTCTTTCTGCATGAAGCATGCGCAGAGTGGAAAGTGACATCGGCCAAAAAACCCTCTACAGGTAAAAAATAAATAAATAAATAATTTTCAGACTTGATTTGGGGGCAGTTTCTGCCTTTTTTCTAGTTTAAACATCTTGAGTTTGTTAAAAGCGGCGTTTTAATTTGAAGCTCTGGCTTGCGCTGAGTGCAGCCCAAATTGCAGCCCAGGGCCCTCACAGCTATTTTTTTTTTGGCCCTTTGACCTTGTGAAGAGATGACCCAAAAGTAAAAAGTGCTCTCTACTGAGTTCTTACATGTGTGCTTTATTACACTTTTTTTTTTTCTTTTATGAGATATGTTATGTCAAATATATTAACCTTTAAATGCCTTATTTAATAAATAGTTTACTCAAAGTTGTATTATAAATAATTCCTGAATGTTTAGTAAAAAAAAAAAAAAAAAAAAAAAAAAAAAAATATATATATATATATATATATATATATATATATATATATATATATATATATATATATATATAGTAAAGCCTGTATGGTTCAAAATAGTCACATATAGACACATAGCAACAATGAAAAAATGGGCTATCAATTCTGCCGTTTTGCACATAAAAACCCCCAAAACAAAATATATTCTATTTCTTACTAAATAAATAAATAAATAAATAATAAATAAATGAATAAAAATGCAATAGATCTTCTTCAGGTCCTGACAGTGACCAAGGTTGACACTCAAAAACATGTTTAAAGAATAACACTATGTTCATAAATAACATTAATATTTCTTGCCTCACTGCAGCCAGTTCAAATCATCTTTGGCCAATTTAAGTCACAAATATTAGAATTGTCAGAGCATATTGTTTTTCCGGGGTAATCTGATAAATCTGAGCTGTGGGTGTCTCAATCCATCATGTGGCCGGTGCAGGCTCAAGATATGACTTTACAAATATGAGTATTTTACCAGGATTATTAATGTCACGGCTGGAGTGGACGATCATGTGAATTTCTCCCTGGAGGCCGATCCATAAACTGTCTCCATCTCCATTACTCTGTCAAGAGAAATAAACATGATGTAGATGCAGCTCAGCTCATCACATTGATTCTAGTGGTGTGTCTGTGATAGAGGAGACGTGGACCAGCCAAACCTGGGCCTATGTGTCTGTGACAGAGGAGACGTGGACCAGCCGAACCTGAGCCTATGCGGTGTGTCTGTGACAGAAGAGACGTGGACCAGCCAAACCTGAGCCTATGCAGTGTGTCTGTGATAGAGGAGGCGTGGACCAGCCAAACCTGAGCCTATGCAGTGTGTCTGTGATAGAGGAGACGTGGACCAGCCAAACCTGAGCCTATGCGGTGTGTCTGTGATAGAGGAGACGTGGACATGGACCAGCCTCTACAAACCTGAGCCTATGCAGTGTGTCTGTGACAGAAGAGACGTGGACATGGACCAGCCTCTGCAATCCTGAGCCTATGTGTCTGTGACAGAGGAGACGTAGACCAGCCAAACCTGAGCCTATGTGGTGTGTCTGTGACAGAGGTACGGTGGCCCTGAAGGCCAAAACACAAACGCAAAAGCAAAAACACAAACACAAAAGTGAAAACACAAACGTAAAAGAGAAAACACAAATGCGAAAACGCAAATTTGAAAAAGCACAAGTGCTTTGTGTTTTTGCGTTTGTGCTTTTGCGTTTTCACTTTTGCGTTTGTGTTTTCAAATTTGCGTTTTCACATTTGTGCTTTTGTGTTTGTGTTTTTGCGTTTGTGTTTACAAAGAAGACGTGGACCAGCCTCTGCAAACCTGAGCCTATGTAGTGTCTCTGTGATAGAAACTAAATATATATAAACAAATGTGTTTAATGTCTGATCTTGGAACAACTATTAAGTGTGTTAAGATAGATCTTTATGTAATTTGTGTTTAGTTTTGCGTTCATTCAAAGTTGTTCCAAAATCCCCCAAATGGTAAATTATTTACTTACTGTAAATACCTATTTGATAAGAGTTACTTATTTTTCAAGGCACAGACACTGTGCCTTGAAAACCTCTGGACAATAGGAGAGTCAAACTTATATTGTTATTTAAAATATTTCATTTCAATTTAATAATAATTATTTTGTCTATTAATCACCCAGTGACGTAATTTCTAACTCAGTAACCTTTTTTTTTTTTGGAGAAGTAACAGGCAACTGTAACCAATTACTTTTTGTAGGAACTTGCCCAACACTATCTACACTGAAAGTCATTGGTAGATTGTCTTTTTACTGGTGATCTTGATGTTGTCTTTGGTAATTTATCCAGACAGTTGATCCCAAATGTGAACGACTCATATCAGCAGCACTTCTGTCAGAAGTCCTAACTCCTCTTGTGACCTGTAAACTATGACACAACAGTTTGTCCTTTGGAGCCAAACCGAAGCTGCCAAATGTGTGTTTTTACACAAGTTACAGTAATCAGTGCTTTTGTAAACATTGTAAAACTATTTAAAGCAAAAACGCGACAATTACAACTAGAAAAAACTGGAATCTTTTTATAGCTCTCATTTACCAGCAAAACAAAGATATAACACTTAGTGAAGAGTTAATTTGGCAGATTTTTGCTTTTCTTTATTGGCAGTAGAAGCGATATTGATGATGGGACGTATGTGTCTATTGTACCTCCATGGAGTGCTTTCAGTAATGCACAAGCTTCTCTAAACTATCTGGGTTGCTGATTTTCACACTGTAAACATAATTTAGGTTTTAAATCTGACAACTTCATCTCATAAATCTTTCCACACATGGTTAATATTAGCATGTATTCATCTTGATTGAAAATACGACTTATTTTTGCTAAGAACAATTTGAAAACTGGAGAGGAACACCCAAGTACAGTCAGAGCATTGCATTTGGCTCCAGATGAGAACTAAAAGTCTTTATTAACCCTAGAGCACTATCGCCGGGTGAATTTCACCCGAGCAAATGTATTTACATGATTTTCAATATGTTGCATTTTTCTGAGTGTCATGAGCCCTGGGTAGCTTCACCATTGTTGTTGACGCCTATGAAGATGTGGGTGTTTCCCTGATTTTCACCCCGGCGATAGTTAAAGAGGGTAATGTACGTTTTGGGTGGATTTCACCAGTGATAGTGTTAGTGTTTAAAATCTAACTATCCTGACACATGTCAAGGGTGACAACATTCAGGTTCATCATATTTCCACCATATTTACTGTCCCTCGTCAACTCCAGCTTCATTCTGTCGCAGGATTAGTGTTTCTGACATCTCAGCTAGTGAGGAGCACAGATTTGCTTTCGGGTGATTTTCACCCGACAACAGTGATAGAGGATAATGTACATTTCCTTTTTTTTTTTTTTTTTTTTGCCAAAAGTTACATTATGGAGTTAGCTATTTAAATGAATTATGAATATATATCACAAAGTGGTGATTTCAAAGTGAATTCATATGGTGAAAACAATGTTTTAATCAAGTGGTCATTTTTACACAATGAAAAAATACAAATTTTTTTGTTCCTCTCTGCTGTAACTGTTTGCGTGCCCAGGAGTCTGTGCCTTCACCAGTGAAGTCTCACATGTCTCAGGAATGAGTCGACCAAAGACCAAGTTTCATGTATCAGTATTTTTTTTTTAGGAATTTTTTTATCTCAAAATTCAAAATTTTCAGTAATTTTCGAGCATGTTTGTAGGATCTTCCTATATTTTTATTTTCCATTTTGTTACACATACCACAGTTGAAAATAAAAGAAAACCACTCTAATTTATCAAGTGTTGTCATATTTTAATCTATTTTTTATGACAAGTACTTTTTTTTGGGTATATTATATCGGGTGAAAATCACCCGGAAAAAGTGATGGTGTAACCTTTTATAGCGATAGTGTTCTAGGGTTAATCAATTCATTGGTCTCATTTACTGCAATTACCAAATACTTTTTTCTTACACTGCAAAAAAATCAAAATCTATCATTGATAAAATGACTTTAATTAAGCATATTCATCTTAAAAGACCAATTTTAAGATTTGTTTCACTTAATAAGACTTGTTTTAAGATCCGGATTTAACTTATCTAGATATAAAAACTTCTTTTATGCAAATGTATATCTGTTTTAAGCTGTAATTGCTTAAATCAATAATAGATTTGATTAAAAATCTTATCAAGAAAACTTGAAACTAGCATTTTACGTTCAAACAACTCAAGAGTATCCGGCTGCAGACCTGTATGAGGAATCCCCTGCCTCGCAGACCTGTACCAGGAGTCCCCTAGTCACGGGAACTGTACCAGGAGGGCCCTCGTTACGTGACTTTTATCTAAGCTTGCTTTTTATTGATCAAGTTACACTTTTTACCCACTATTTTTCTTCACGAGTGTTAGACGTACATCAAGAGACACCTCCACCGAGAGGACCGGAAGTAAAGCACAACAAACTTCATTTTGAGAAGCTTGATAGATCAAGTAATTAGTTTTGATGACAACTGATAACTTTCACAGGACATAAACGTGATAAACTGACACGTAAAAAACAATATCGAAACAAAGTTTTTATTTACACAACTTAAGAACATTTGTAGTAGGCTACCTGGCCCTGGAGCGGTCTTGATAAATGCTAGTCATGTCCGGAGGGACGGAGAACGGGTAACATGGTTGGGATAATGGGCAAGTTTAGGAAAAAGGTTTGTAAAAAGGTTAAGATAAAAAAAAAAAAAAAAAACGTTTAGGTCTAGTTACCAACAGTAATAAACCCATCACTATGGCAACCAGCTCACTTCTGTCCCTCTCCGGCACATGCCGTCTTGTACCCACATTTATGATTTGTTAACAGTGTTACCCATGGATGTACTTCCATGGCGTTACCACACGGCCAAAATGAGCATCGGGGCTCTTCTTCGTTTTCTTTATTATTTGCGAGTCGTAAATAATGTTTTAAGTGCATAGCGTCACCTACTGTACTGTGGCATTTCTTCTGATGCGGGCGAACATCCGGGCCTTAGGGGCCTCCTGGTACAGGTCACGTGACTAGGGGACTCCTGGTACAGGTCTGCAGCCAGATGCCTCTCAAACAACTAGGTTAGTCAAATTTTCTTACTACACTGGCAGATTATTTCACTTGAAATAAAACATTTCAAGTTTGATTTGGTTTGATCATTGCTTCTGTGGTGCTGTTACTGCCACTGCCTTTGATCCAGACACATACTAAACCATGTACTTTCACAGTATTTTTTATTAGGTAAAGGAAAAAGAGCTGCCGCAGATTCTGATGTCTGATGAAAGTTTATTTGAACAGAAATAATCCAGAGCAACTTACCTTCACAGGAACAATCTGCAACGACAAGACGTGACTGCACTGGACCAATCTGAGCCCGGAACTATGTCATGTTGTTTTAAACTAACTTCACTGACCTTTAGTAGTGAAAATAAGGGCTACAGAATACAAATACATAAAATATGTTTAATCAGCCTGGAAGAAGAATAAAGTTATGTTATAAATCATTCAAAGTTTAATCACGGACTTCTTACAAACAATCTGGACAAAGAAAATGAATGCAGACATGATCTCACTCGTTGCATGGTGAAAAAATACATTTATTGGAATCTGTGTCAATGTAGAAAAAGTGAAAAGTGGCTTCAGGTTTTGTCACAGTACCACAGGCGAATGCTCGGACAGAACTGAAAGAACCTACGTCATCTCTGACTGCGAAAGCTCAGGCTGCTCCAAAAAAACAGCAAACACACACACTGTAATAGCATCAACACAGGACTGTCAGGGCAGGGCACCACAAGCTTCAGACACAAGCTGACTTTCACCATGTCCAAACTAATGCGTGATGTCTGTTTTATATCAACTTTGGATTTGTTAGTTGGCAAAATAACCTCGCATATGAGCGCTCATCTGAAAGACTAAACGTATATTTTCCAACTGTTCGAGGCTTTGGCTTTAGCGACAGATCACAGAACAGTGATTGGATAGAAAATGTGAAAGTGATAGATTAATACATGTTGTGAATAGAATCAAGAATGTTTTTGACGAAATGCTTCAGAAAAAAGTTCTTGCGACCCAGATTACTAAATTACTAAACCGTCATTGCAGTGGAATGGAAATAAACTTTAAATCAGGCCTATTCAACTTAAGGCCTGGGAGTCAAAAGTCTGATCCAGCCCCAAACCATCTTCCTAATATTTATTCCAGGGTTACTTTTGGGCTTCTTAGACGTGACTTCTTTCTTTTGCAATTCTGCTTTAGACTTGTTTTGGCCCTGTCCTACTTCTGCTGCAGACTTCAAGTCAAGCACATCATCTACTAAATTGTTAGTTTGTGGTTTGGAAGTTCTGTACAGCAAGACTAATCGAACATAGGCTATAACATTCATGTTTACTATTATTAAAAAACTAAGGATATTTTGTGCATCCCCAAATTTTGTCAAAAGTGCTGACATTCTGTGCAGCTACACGGCCCGGAGACAATGGCCTTTCGAAAAATCTGGCTCTCAGGAAGACTAAGCTTCTGTGTTTTATCTTTGACAAAAAAGCTTCAATATTTATTATTATAGACTTTCTGGACAAACCCTAGTTTTGAACTAACATCAGTGTCTAACGTTGCTAGCTTTTAGAGTGCCCTCTGCAAGATTTCTGAATGGCCCCACTTACAGTCATACCATTGCTTTTAGGTTATTTATGTCGATATTGTTTCAATAAAACCCTGGGCATGCCTAGCTTTGAAATCACAGTTGTTAATCTTGAGTATTTTAGAAAAAACAAAAGTATTTATAAAAGCTTTTTTCTGCATTATATCCATGCTCCCCATCAGGGCTCCAGCCCTCTGCTCGTCCTGTTCCATCTTCTGCGTACGCTGAGCACAGTCGACAGTACACTGCTGCATTCTGGTGCTAGAGTTTGAGGAAATACTACAGTATGTAACTTTTGTCAGAGCAAACAAGCTAGTCTGAAAGAAGACGCAGTATGTTGAGTGATTAAATCTGTAGATGTATCCATTCATCTGCTAGTTGTCCTCGTAACTGAGCCTATATGTGTCTACTGACGCAACATAAAGATTGGTTAATAACTTAAACAGTAAGTTGTAGAACATGTTCTGTCTAAAATGTGGACATCTTTGACTTTACTTTTGTGTTCTGTGCTGAGAATGATTAGGCCCATGGTCTACACCAGACATCTGTCACTCCTGAGTTCAGCATGCGAGAGGATGTTCTGTCGAGCTGCATCCCCCCAATCAAGATTGAGCCCCTCTTGTTGCAAGGAAATAAAAAAAGGGTTAGAAAAATTACAATCCTACACTTAGATGTTAAATTATGCCTAAACTTGGCCAAATTAATTGTTATTTTTTCCTGCGGTAAGGTTGATACATCACGGACAGGGGGAATCCTTTTGATGGGGAAACTATCTCAACACCACACCAGGTCTGAGTAGAAGCTTCATTTGGTGCACTTTGGCACGACATGTTGGTCGAGCACTGCTTGGCACTGCTCAGCTTGACAGTGGTGCCCCCTAGAGTAACTGATGCACTATGCACTTTGTCATGTACATACAGGCTGCGGCAGAACGGACAGTGGGAGCCAATCTCAGTTGAAGAAGCTACTTATACGTATTGTTGGGGTTGTCCACAGATTTAAATTAAAAACGTACGAGTTTGAAGTGTAACACTGACAAGCTGTTACAGTGTTCAGTATTTGTATTTCTCTAAAACATAGAAAAAGGTTAATATACAGTATATACTTGTGATTTCAAATCATAATTGTACACATGCTTGTGTTGGAGATTTTAACTTCATGGAGCATACTGTACATTGTAATTAATCAATACAAATTAAAACACATTAGTTTAGACATGGTATGGTAATGACTCATTTGTGATACTGTTACAAACCCATTCTCTTCAGTTCAGCCAGCGCTACTGACTTGAGCCTTCAAGGATTTTTCCAATGACAAAACATAGGCCACTGTTTTGACTCAGGCCAATACAATACAACGTTTCCAATGGTCTTTACTGTTCACAAACTTCCATTTGAATGTTTAACTAAAGTGTATCTGATTCCCCTTGTTTTTTAATCCAGTTTTAAACAGTGACAATTCAACTCCAGACAGTATAATGGGTAGTGCATTTCTATTTGCGATGTGACAGAATACAACACATGATGGGTCTGCATACTTTATGGACTCAAAGAAAACTGTCAAAGCAAATATTTCCAAAACAAAGACATTTCTAAACTCAGATACTGAGTAGTAACATTAAGAGGTCAGTTTTTCCATACATCTTTCTTTACACATATTCTTTTTTTATTCTTAAATATCTTCATAAATCTCATATAAAATAATTACTTAGGAACCAATTCTATATACACAGACAAGAGTGCACAGGATGTGGAGAGAGGGCGTGCACGGCCACGCTTTGCACTGTTTGATCCTGGATTTACTCAAAGCAAAATTAACATTCATGGAAAAATAAACAAATGGATTATTCAACAGAATCCCATTGGAGCAGTAACCTAACCTTCACTGGGATGAGAAAACAAGCTCAGCCTTGGCTGAGTCATGGCACACATGAGAGCATTTAGATTTGAACTGAATGTAAGGTCAAACCTTAAACTGCTGGTAAAATGGACAGTGTTGAATATAAGATGTTTAGTGACTGCACTCTAGGTCTGTCACCTTGAGCATTTCCAAGGCCTGACTTCACTTTTCTATATCTGTGAGAGAATGGATTATTACACTATGATGAACACAACCTATTTTCTGCAGATCTATTTTACAAAACAGAACAAAGAGACAAACCACTAAGCTAACCCCTTTGCAGCACAGCGGTTTGGAGTCTTGCCTCATGTTGGCATGTTTCTCCCGTGTCAGGGTGGGTTTCTTCCAGGCAGTTTGACCTAAGCATACAACATAAGTATTTAATTAATATTTTATCTTGGTCATTTGGATGTGTTTGTTGTGTTTAGCCTTGATGTGGTCTCTTAATGTTTGTTTCCACAGAAAACATGTTCTTTAGCTCTATTTTCACAACATTGCACAAAATATATCCATCTCCATTCAGAATATCCCAAAGTATGTGTTAAAACATGGGTGCTGAACCTTTTTCAAGTTGCAAGCTACCTTTAGACTGAGCACAGCCTGACCATTTACCAATGGATTTACATTATTATTATTTAATTAGCGTTGTCTAAAAAGTTGATTTTTAGACTCTATTTAGTGTAATATATTTTATTAAAATGTCAGTTATAAACCTGCTACAATGCAGTGTTGCACTTGTACAGTCACGGTTAAAGTTCACATAAACAGACGGGACTTTGGGATCGACTTCCCCTGCCTCAGAGATTGACCGGTCAATCATGACTGACACCCCCAGGAAGTTGCACAGTGCACTTTTAAAGTGTATTTTATGTCATTAAAATCATCTTTTTGCAAAAATGGACTCTAACTCGACATAGCAGACATGTTTATTATCCCCTTTTGTCCCAGTTCCCACACTATTTTTATCCCTTAATATAGTGCTGTAAAGTAAAGCTCATTCATTCAAGTATTCTGACTATATGGTAGACAGAAATGTATCCAATGCATTTCCTCTATAAGCTCTATAATCTTATAGTAAAGAAAATACATTCTTCACTGTTGGCTTCCTCCGGTGCTGCTCTTCACATGACCCTGATGCTATAGGAGTCATTTCTAAAGCCGCAGTCTTAAATAAAGCCCTATACAATAACAGGGCTGGAGCTGTAGGTTGTGGAGGTTTATCTGGATAATACAACTTGGTTTACTCAACTGCAGACATTCGTAATCCCAACAACTGAACAAGACTAGAAGGTTTAGCATCACATTTTTATGATAGTTGAAAAGTCACTGTCCATTCTATGAGCAGCCAGATAAGACCAAACTTGTAAAAAAAAAAAAGATTTGTGGAATAAAACAAAAGAACAATAGCAAGCTGCAGCAGTCTTATCAGGTCAAGGCAAATCATTTGTTACACTAAAATGAACAGTTAGCTTCACACAACAGCGCGCATGCTTTGGGAATAAATTAAATGGAGAAATCAGGATGCAGCATTCAACAGATCTCTGCCATGTGTGAGTTTGGACACAGCTTAAAGGTAATTGGACACAGGCAGTTTTTCAATAATTGTTCGCCCTTCAGCTGTTGGGTTTTGTTTGGAGATGGAAGGAAGGGGAAAACAACTGTTTGGCAATTAACTGGGCGAAAACCTGGCTATCTGTTGCACAGTGTAACCAACTGAATAAATAACACGCTTCGTCCACAAACGCGATGGCACAAACACTCTATTCACAACCACTGTCGATGTTTGGACTTCTCAGAAAATCAGAAACATCGGTGAAGACGTCATACACACGGTACGATCAAGAGAAACCTGGAATAGGATGCCCAATCTTTTAATGGGTGTGACTTTTTTTTTTTTTTAACCTGGCATCCACATAGCTCTTGCAAGCGACAGTATCTTTGTATAGTATTTAGAAAAAAAAAAAAAAAAACTCTAGTAGTTATTCACAGTTGCTTGACTGAATGACAAAAATACCCATGGAGTCTAAAATTGCTGGTTTAGTTTCCTAAAAGATGGATGCCAACAGTTTGTTAAAGTACTGGAGGTGCACTGTCATCTTAGATTATTGTGGTCCATAGAGTATAAAATCTTGCAGCGAGTTGCTTTGAGCACTAACACACAGATTCAAACATACACCATTCATGTTCTTGAATATATAGATCTGTAGTAACACGGAGCAGAGGAGATACCTTCAGGAACATGTGACACCACCAGGATGGAAAAGATTCTGGTCCGTTGACGCAACAGCGCCCCCTACTGAGCACTCATTTTATTACTGTACAGTAAAACAGCACACAGAAAACGTGACGCCAAAATAAAAAGATTCCACATTGATTGTGACATTTCCAAAGTTGTTAATCCTTTTCTGACTGAAAGGAGGCGAGGGTTATATTTGGTGGGGTTTGGGTATATTCCATGGGACTACACAGTAGTTTCGTTCTTCCAGGGCCCAGTGCGTATATTCCCTGTGCTGTCTGACGAGTACAGCAGTCCTTCATGGAGCCCACCCTTTAGTATTCCATTCTGATTGGGTGGGTTCTGAGGGAAAGATTGTCTGCGAGGTGCGTGCATCTCCAGATGGTGATGAGTGGCCTCCTCCTCGCTACTTTCCCGCAGCCACACAAGAACACGCCCGTATCTGCCTCGGCGGGGCAGAGCGAGGGAAACAGGTCTGCTTTGGTACAGCAGATGTGCCGGTGACATGGGTTATGACAGGCCGTATGGCAGCTGTGGTGTGCCTCGTGCTCGTGGATGTGGGGGCAGATATGGGCGTGCCGCTCATGTGTGCTGTGAGGGCTGTCAGTGTGGGAGCTGTGCACACTGCCCGCGTCTCCACTGGATGAGATGTGGTAAGCATACTCCCGCTCACCGCTACAGGGGGCAGCGGCAGGCCGGCGGGTCAGACTGCGGCTCTTAGTCCTGCCGCTGTTCTTTAGACAGGGGTGCAGCTGAATCCCAGGCCGGTAGCCCTCAGGGTCTGAATGCAGCAGGACATGAGTGGCCCCGGGCTCCTCGTCCAGCAGCTGCTGTGTGTGCAGAGCAGCACAGCAGGGGGCCACAGGGGCCACACACGACACATGGTTCTGATGTTTACAGTGACAGCTCAGCAGAGCTTTACACGCTGTGGCGTCATGGTGACAGTGTCCGTGACAGGGCACGTGCCCCGTCGTGTCGCCGTTCACGTTGACTTTGGGCCGCGTTGGAGCCGTGGGGCCCTGGGGAGCGGGACAGGCGTTATTGCGACGGCTGGGGCAGCAGGAGCACCAGCAGTGCCACACATCGTCCCGCTTGGCGCAGTGATGGATGAGGACGAAGAGGCCCAATGTGACGGAGAAGGCACCGTACAAACAGCTGAAGATCATGTCCAGGAAGTGGCCCTGGGACACAGCCAGGGCCCCAAACGTCCAAGTGGCCAGGAACAGGAAGAGCGTGAAGGCGGCTGTCCGGACCTGTGCCTTGAAGGAGTGCTCATTGGCCAAAAGAGCTGGGTTGATGGGGATTCCCGGGCAGCCTGCGGGACAGTGACTTCCAGGGGCCGGAGTCAAAGCCCCGGGCTCTGCCCCCTGGTGACAGTGAGGCGGTACATCCACAGCAGCCAGGCGCTGCTGCTCCTCTGATAGTGTCTTCAGCTCATACTTCTTCTCAGGATGCTTCCGCAGCTGGACGAAGGTGCAGATGAAGTAAATGCAGGTGACCAGGACGATGAAGGCCACAGGACCAAAGAAGGCCCCCAGACTGGGCTCCCAGGCCATCCAGCAGCTGTGCACAGAGATCAGAGCGTCAGGGTCATGTTTATGTAGAATACTTTCATATCATGCAGTACACAGGTAGTGGCCCATGACACAAATGACAGTGTAATATGCTGCTTTGTGGAATATGCTTTTTAGAAATAATCTTACATAACTCATACACTGTGTAACATCCGTGCAATATTTATTTCAACACCTACCAGGAAACCAGATGGAGGTAAAGCTTGTGAAATATGATGAGATGTGACCTTGAGATCAGAAATAAATGCAGACTTACTATGGCGCTTGCTCCCCGCTGCCATAGTTGTCTATGTTGACGGCTGCCGTGACCCCGCAGATGATGAGGGGCACCCCACCACTGACTAAATAAAATCTGTGAAAAGACAGAGAGAAGAGAGAGAGAGAGGAGAGAGGTGTCAGACACAGCACTTTATAACAGCCCGTAAGCCCCATATCTTGCATCTGGATTACAACAGCACAAAGTCAAATGTGATGCAGTAACAGCATTAGACAAGGCCAAACCAGATGGAGAGATAAAGTGACACTTATGATTTATATTTTTGCAATGAACGGGCCTGTTTCAACGATACAGCCGGGCATTTCAACATGAAGTAAATATCGAGGAACAACAAAACAGCAGGGCGAATTTGTCAAGCCACGGTCATCTGCAGAATTGAAATGGTGTGTGTGATTCATCAGTTTGTTTGGAGTGGCACTGTGCAGGTGTGATCGCACCCACAGTCTGTTCCTCTGGGCCCGTCCAAAGTGTACATTCAATATCAACAACAAATGTGCTTCTGAGGCACTGCTGCTGAAGCTGCCATAGCGAGGAGGAAAAAAGAACCAGTGAGGAAAGAGGCATTTGAAGTTAGAATATTTGAATTAGTAAGTTTTGCATCTTGTTTCGTATGTTTTTTCATGACTAATGAAATAGAGTTTTTCTGGCAGTCAGAAAACAATTGGTTCCACCTTGTGAAGTTGTGAAGTGCAAACACTGTAAGCGTTTCTAAGATCCATACAACACCACGATAATAGGAACATTTTCAACCCTGGATTTGACCATTTTTGAAGCTGCAGCTACTGTTTTAGCCTAATTTAATTGCTTTTCTTGTCTGTGTGATGGGCAGTTTTGGAGAATGTCTGCGAGGACACAAAAAACAAACAAACAAAAAAACAAGTTAGGTTTATTTTAGGGCTGTGCGGCACTTTGGCGTGTAGTGCACAAGATCTGACCTGCTGAAATAGTCTGAACGAGCCTGGCGACTTTGCCTACCTATTTGCGTCAAAATCCTTATGTGGTGTGTTTGGGACTCCTGTCTGCACTTCGGGTGCATCGGCCCACACACGCACAAGTGCGGTAAACGACTCAACAGCGCAGTGTGCACCAGAACAAAACAGCCATGCACGAGACCACCTGGCCAGCCAGATGGTTTATCTCGCAGTATTTATGAATTACAAACACGAGATAACATCCTTGCACCGATTGGTTTGAGAGTCCGAACCAGCGGTGGTTCGGCTCACTCACATCACAGCAGCGTGGTTTTGAAGCTCAGTAACATTGTAGCAGGGCGGGCTAACACGAGCTGTTAACGCTCCGGTGCCGCCGCCAAGTCTAATTCAAGCTAAACAAAGATGGCTGCTCCCGTGGATGTGTTTCTGCTGATTTTGATGCAGTTTTTGCAGAAATATGGAGTAATTTCTTTTTGAAAGAAGAGCCGTATGTGGGACACTTGTTCTATCCTACGCAGACATTGAAAACACAATTACGAGTTGTTGCTGTGATTGGCTAAGCACAAATAAGGTAGGCCGCTACCCAATCAGCTCAAAGTATTTCACTAAACGACCCACCTTTTCTCGAACGCCTTCAGCTAGTCAAGTTCCAGATGGACATAGTGAGAACTCAGATAGGAGTTCAACACAGATCCACCTGGCGTGAGCCAGGTTACGAGACCACAGTATAGCACCTAATTATCAGTACTTTTTTGTGAAAGTACCGATTAGAGAACTGGGACTGATAAGCAGGACCCCGTTAAGAGTAGTATAAATCCTTAACCATCTCTAGTTGTTGCTTCTATCTTATTCTCTTTACTTTGCTTTTAACATTTCAAAGACAAATCGCTGTCAAATACCCTTAAACATGAAGCATACCATCTCGTTGAAGTACCATCTCTCGCTGAGCCCTGATACATGTTTGAGATTAAAGCGACGCGTGTAAAACAAACAGGATGCATGCTTAATCCCGAGACCACCTCCATCACAGCAGCTGCCTCCTTAAGCCTTTTAATGGGCGTCTGCTGGGACTCCGGAGAAGCCTTGTTTTTGAGATGCTAGAATGATTAGCCTCATACACACATGATTAAGTGGTTACGAGAACTTAGCGCTCAACAGGGAAATGCGTCTTCAGCACTAGTCGTCTCTGTGCTTGTTACACGCTGTTGACATGTATAATATTAGTGTAAAAATCATGTTCTCTCCCTGTCTGTCAAAATGGGAATCTTGGATGGAAAATGTGCAAAAGCTGCTTTTCACAGTTTGTTTATCACAGCATACTGGCCCTTGTAGACAACATTCTATATGCTGATAATAAATAATACAGATGATGGACATTAATGGTGTTGGGTACAATTAACATACAGTAAATTACCAGTAGGGCTTGTCAATATGGCAAAAACTAATATAATAAAATGTTTTGGAGCCAGATCACAATCATGATTTTGGAGGACTATTTATTTTCTTATTGCCTTTGAAATAAATACACATTTCAGAAACCGTCAATGTCTCCAGCTATCAAAGGCTGACTTGCCATTAGAAGGAAATAAACGACCAAGCCGGTGAAAAAAAAATTCATACAATACATCAACCCTATAATAAAAAGTTCCTAAAATAATGCATTGTAGAACATTGTTTGTCACCGTAAAACAGGTTTTTAACAATTTATATATAAAAAAAAAACTGTGTTGCAGCTAGGGATGCACCGATCCGATACCTGGATCGGATATCGGTGCTGGATTGGGGTATCGACCCCATGATATCGGTTCAGCCGATATCATAGTTGTGTCTTTAATTGGACATAATGAGACTATTTTACAGTGTGGTGTTGATCCAGAACATTTCATAATATTGGGCATTTTATTCAGATTAGGTTGTTAAGTTGTGACTTGTACTATAAACAACAGTTACATAACACAATATGACAAAATGTATTAAGTTTTTATTAGAAAAAGAAGCAATTTAAATCCTTTCACTGGTATCGGTTGATATCGGGTATGGGCAGATAGTTAAGGCCAAATATGGGGATCGATATCGGAACAGAAAAAGCTGTATCGGTGCATCCCTAGTTGCAGCCCAGTCTCTAACGAAAAATGCAGTACGTTTTATGAAGTATTACAAAAAGCCAAAACATAAAGTAACCACAAATTTTGGTTGACGTCATGTGGCGACATTTTCTTTGGGTTTAACGATTAAGTTTGAACCTACCCCAAGCCCTAGTCCTAAACTTATCCATTTTAGTAACTTGAAATCTAAACCTACCAGTTAAACCCAAAGAAAGTGTATCTTCAAACTACATCTGTGTTTTCTGATGTTTTGGCTTTTTGTAACGTGTATGTAAAAAGAGACGTGAAAATTTACTCATCAAATGTTTTTGACATTTTGTTGTATATCTACGTTTTCTTCGGAGACTGTGTTGGTATGTCAGATGCACAAAAAGTGTTTTTATAATCGTGTTGCCAGAGAGTGAAATGACTTATGACTGATACTTTGAAGATTAGAACCCACTGACCAATCAGGACAATGTTTTCTTTGAATCATGAGTAATAACATGTCATAGTTTGTTCCCAAGAATAACATTTTTAAACAATGTGGGTGGAGCTTAATGAGAACTGTGTGAAAATAGATCCATGAGCCTATCGCAGACACTTGTTCAACGCCAAGTGACTCATGGTTCAAAACCAGCTTCAGGCTCTAAGAAACCAACCTGGCAACCCAAATGAGAGAGACGTGTCAGGCTCATTCTGCTTTCTGATTGGATAATTCTCTTGAGAACCAAAACACCACATCATGTCCATTACTTTTTAAACTAAGCATAAGTCAAATTTACAAAGACTTTCAGATTATATTTGAATATGTTTACTTTGTAACACATAGGAAATCTCAAATTCAAATCTTGCATACAAATCCTTTAATTGTGACTTTTAGACATGACAATATGACAAAAATCCATATTTCAGTCAAATCAGAATATGTCATAAATGAGAATATGTTTGTATATCAAACCTGAATAAAAAGCTAAAATTCACCTCTTTGAGACTTTGAAAAAAGTAGCTCAACGTCACTAGTGGACTTTGTAACCCTACGTAATACATTTTCTTGGTTTCAATTCAAGGTTAGTCTCAGTATCTAGTTTTGTTCCCATTTGACTTTCTTTCCAGTCTGCTATTGTGATTGTCTGTTAATAATGTTTCATGTTTGTATTCATTAACATTAAAAAAAACTCTACTCAACAATCCCAAGTTCATCAAGCATGCTGCAGACCTCAAATTACAGTTCAATGTTGCATGAAATGATATTAATTTGCCTGAGAATAGGTGCCCTTCTTGTACAGAACACTCTATGTGCTAGGCTAACACACGATGGAGTAGCTGTTGTCAAGGCATTTCTGGTTACAGTGAACTAAAGACATAAGTACTGCAATGTTTTGTCCATAAAAACTATATCACCAAATGTTGTCTTTTTTTTTTTTTTTTTTTTTCAATATATATTTTTAATAGAGGCTAAAAGTAAAATGATAATAAAATGTTTGTTGTTGGAGCTGGTTCAAAATTACTGAAAGTGGAAAATTGTGTGAATATATTTTTCATTAAGTTTTTCACGCGTTTCGGTCTCAGTTCATTTCTATGGTGAATGTAAACATGTGTTAATATTCATGAAGACTAACACAATCCTGATCCTAACCTTAACAACTCCAAGCCTCAGACCTAAACTTACCAGTGTTGTACTTAGACCTAAACTTAGCCGTTAAGCCCTCAAAGAAACCCGTGTTTGTCCTCAATCACATCACGTGTCCAGACCACGCAAGAACAAACGAGCGTGTAATTGCACCCAAAACAGGGAGAGGGCGTCGTCAGACATGCAATTTGTCATGGCGTGGTATTTACACAAATCCATGAGAACACGTTGTATATAAAGGGATTTTTTGTTTATCGACATGAGCGATGCGCGCGCACACGACATTGACCAAGCTTGAAAGCAACTCGAGCTAAGGCTGTTGTCAGCTAACTACAAGAGTTTATCACTGTGCGAAAACAAAAGGTATGCTGCTGATTCAACATTTGTGAATGAAATTCAATCCTACGACCCTTAAAAGTTACATTCAGGTGAGTGAAAAAAAAAAAAAAGGGCGAGAAAAACCAACGCGTTCTCATGGATTGCGTAAAATAGCACGCCGTGACAAATTGCTTGTCACGATGACGCCCTCTGCCTGTTTTGGTGTGCAATTACATGCTAGTTTTTTCTGGCGTGGTCTGGACACGCCTAGTGGTTGACGACAAACACGAGGTTTTTCAAGGGATTAACGGCTAAATTTGAGTCTGAAGGTACAAAAATGGGTAAGTTTAGCTCTTTGGCTTGGAGTTGGTTAAGTTTAGGATTAGGATTGTGTTAGTTTTCATGAATAATAACACGTCTTAACATTCACCATTGATATGAACTAGGACAGAAACGCGTCAAATACACACACATAAAATAGAAGTTGCATTCATGTGACACGCTGTTTACAATAGCGAGGTACTGACACTCTTATCAATGAGAACAGGCTGGAAAACACTATCTCAAGCTTCAGGAGCCAGACGTCTGTCAGACCGGTTCAGACCTGATCCAAACAGCTGCTCTCATCCAGTTTTGTTGTTTTATTCAAAGAAGCGTCCCCAGCAAACCAAATGGAGAGCGACTCTTTCTGCATAATGCATGCACAGTAGGGCGAAAAGTGACGTCTACCGAAAATCCCTCTATTCTTTTTTTCCTTATTATTATTATGCATTTTTTGCTTGTGTCACTCTGCAGCAACTTGTAGTACAGCAATCATGAATGCTCATTTTGTATTTGTAGCCAACTTATCATTCTGATAATAAGTTGAGCTAACATAGACACTTACGGCATGTTTTGCAGTCATTGTCGTCATTATCAGGCTTGTATATGGCTTTTACATTTTTTGCAGCTCCATACAGATTTAGTTTTTGGTCCAATATGGCTCTTTGAACATTTTGGGGGTGCCGACTTCTGATCTAGTCATTTAGTATATTTACTCTAAAAAAACAAAGTACATAAAAATGCATCTGAGTTTTCCTTCACTGCCATTCCCCAAGATTCTATTTCCTGTTCAAGTCTCCACCAACCGCAATAACCTTTCTCTACTTAGCTTCACTTTTCAAGCCTTCTGTCCTCTCTCACCTCTCTCCCTCTCTCTCTGTGTCACAGTCTGTCCTCCCGTCACACAGCCGCCATCTTGCTCACCAAAAAAAGAAGGAAAAAATTCAATTACAATCAAGATGTTTGTCTGGATGTGTGGTGGGCCGAGGGGCGGGGCAGCGGCCGGACGGAGGAGCAGGTCTGGAGTATTAACGGGCTGTCAGTGCTACCTCCAGGGAACCTTCTCCAACAGAAAGCCATTTGCACACACGTCACACGGATGATTATAAATGAGAAGGACCGGGGCGTGTTGGCCAAATCAGTCATTCCACATGGCAACGCCGGGCCAAAGAGAACACGGCGCGGTCATGTAGAGCGGAGAACTTTCAGGAAAAAAAAGGTATAGGAAAGCAGGTCTAGATTACAATTACTGAAAAAAATGGACTTAACTATGTCTATGCATTTACAGTATTTACCCAAAAAACGAACAGCCTGGTTTCTTTTTCTGTATCTGCTGGTGTTAAACTTGTCATAATAAAATGCTCTAGATTCAGAATTGACTCAAGATTGTACAATAACTGACCAAGCATGATGCCAAAGCTCATTGATAAGCACCTGTCAGTAGAAGTGGAGAAATGGTTTGTATTGTTTTCTTTGCAGTAACACACACTCCATCAATGGATCTGAGCTTCAAATTAGTCCACTTCGTACCTCTGCCCACTTTGTAACCTTTATGAAATTACATGTTTTAAAATTATTATTTGTTTATATTGATATTTATGAATGTATCTAACAAAGTTTTGGCATTAGAAAGCCCAAAACACGTCACATAGTTATCACAATTTTTGAGCTAACAGTTAGCAGCCGAAAATAGCCTAATCGAGCTTTGAAATAGTAATGATTTCTATTTACAATAATTTGCAATGGGCAATGAGACTACTGTACTTACTAAAAGACTTAATTGATTGGTGTCAAACAGAACAACCTACATTAACATTGCCTGACCAGTCAGTCCCTCTTACATTCTGTATGCATGATGTGGAACCAAAAACAGAACCAATTTTGGACCACTTTGTCGTCCAAAATGAGGATAGCACAATGCTATCAATAGGCAAAACTGCCTCTTGTCCCCAACCTGGCCTATAACAGAGACAAAAGTACTGTTTTCACGGCAGAATATTTACCTCGGGACGTCTGTAAACTTTAAATTACCCCACGACCTCTGAGTTTTTTACAAGCATTCGCACAGACATATTCGATGTCTGTATTTTTTTATTTTTACAGACTTTCCGGAAACGGCGACAGATGATTTATGACAACAACCATTGACTTCATTCATGAAATAAGCGTTTCTTGTGTTTTCGTTTTGTTTTAACGTGAATCAGCTAATGTTAAACTTGAGCTGCTGCAGCAGCAAATGTGGCTCCTCATCATGTTGTTTAGTTCGTTTATCAGAATCACACCATCAGATTTCTCACGAAACAGCCGAAGACTGTCTCTTTTAATCCATTTACGGTGATAAAATACAGACATCCAAACTTTGCAGTTTTCTGTCAACTGTTCTGTCCAAACTTTTCCCCAAACATCCATCTTCTCGACCTTCTGTTGCTACGACAACGAGGTTGTTATACTTTCGGTTTACGGACTTTTAATTGTAGTTTGATTAATCTTTAGCGTTATAACCGTAGAAAACCCCCCGACAATTTCATTTGAAAATTACCCGTAAAGAATAGTAATAATAATTTTGTTCAAATTTGAAGGTAAAATAAGCCGCAGAGTCATTAATAATTTATTTATAAACCGTTCACGGATTGAAAACACAGACATACACGTCGCACAATTTTAGAATTACATGAGGACATCTGAGTTTGTCGAATAGGTAAAATTCGAGGGAAACTTTGCAGACATTTTTACAGACATGAACTATTTGCACGGGAATAGAAACTCAGAAGACGTCCTGAATTATTACATTTTACGTTAGGTCCCTAGGTAAATATTAGGCCGTGCAAATAAATTCAAGAATGTGAAACACCAGCAACATTGACTTACATTCAAGTGGGATAGATGGAAGGTGAAAACAGGGACGGTCTGTGCTCTCAAGCATCTACTGCATGACAAGACAGTATATACAAACCCAAACATGCATATTAAATCACTAAATGAAGCTGTGGAATGAGAACATGTTTGTGTAATATGTCAGAAAGACTTACATCTCGCATCTGCAGTTAGAAAATCTGTTTTAATTAGATCTACTGCTTATTTTTAGCTCTAGTGTCCAAATCACTGACTTTGAAGTTTGAATTTCCTCTGTATAAACAAGCAAATGTCCCCTGCAAGACCTCGCTGGATCGCTGTGACTATCTCCATGACGACAGATGCCTTAACCGTCCGCAGAGAGGATACGGTAAATATGACAAGATGCAGCGCAAACACAATGTAACTTCATATCGCCAGTGCCAGATTCAATAAAGCAAAAAGCACTTTCTGTCACAAAGTTATTCCACAGTTTGACAGAGAAATGTAGTGTTTCTGCGAATGAATCAGGCCAGCTTTTCAAACAGTCAGCAAAAAAACAAAAACAAACATACGGATGACTAACTAGACATTTGTAGATATGAAAAGATTATGCTAAAGGTGTTACATAAAACAAAATTAGACATATAAATGGAACTATGATAAAATACAGGCAAAAAAGTAAAATCAATCAATGTTTTTTTTTTAAATGTATATTGTGGTGCTATTTCTGATTGCTGCAGATATCTGTGTGTCTGCCCAAACAGAGGTTATGCACTAACATTTCCCAGTCTCAGATTAACCCAGGTCGCTACATCTGAAGGTCTAGCCCTGAAGCAAACCATCCGGGGTGCCTAAACCTTCTTCCTTGGTGGGCTAAAAATTTTATATTTTTGTTCTCGCCAGGCCAGGGGCCAAATATAGTTTTGTCACATGAGTTTTGGTTGCAGCCACGTGGGGACATTTTATTTAGGTGTAACGGGTAATTTTAGGCATCAAGTTACTAAAATAGGTAAGTTTAGGTCTGGGGCTTGGGGCAGGTTAAGATAAGGATAAGTATTTTGTTAATATTCATAAAAAAGAACACGTCTTTACAACCACCATAGAAATGAACTGGGACTGCGACACTCGTGCTAATCAAACGTAATTTACATGTTCTGTAATGTCGTGATATATGTACACTTTCTTGTGAGATGGAGCTGGGCTGAGGGTTGTCAAAAGGAAAAGTTGTAAATATTTGTAAACAGAAGATCTGCATACAGAGACTTGCTGCACTCGTGAACCCTGAGGCTGACTGGGGTTATCGCTTTTGGCAACAGTGAGCGGTGCGTGTGCTCACTGGTTTCCGGCTATTAGCACCACCTCTGCCCCAGATCATATATAGAAGACTGCACCTCTGCCCCAGATCATATATAGAAGACTGCTTCGAGACTAGCCCAAAACCTCTGTGCCTGATGTCCATCACATTTGGGGTTAACAACAATGTCACTATGACAACTACGCCACCAGATGTAGCGACCTACAGTAGAGACCAAAAGTTTGGACACACTTCTCAAAGACTTTTTTTTTTTTATTTTCATGACTATGAACATTGTAGATTCACACTGAAGGCATCCAAACTATGAATTAACACATGTGGAAGTATGGTACATAACCAAACAGTGTGAAACAACTGAAAATATGTCATCAATAGGTTCTTCAAGGAAGCCACCTTTTGCTTTTATTACTGCTTTGCACACTCTTGGCATTTTCTTGATGAGCTTCAACAGGTCGTCACCTCAAATGCTCTTCCAACTGTCTTGAAGGAGTTCCCAGAGATGCTTAGCACTTTGTATACCCTTTTGCCTTCACTCTGCAGTTTAGCTCACCCCAAACCATCTCAACTGGGTTCTGGTCTGGTGACAACACACCATCACTCTCCCTCCTGGTCATTCAAGGTGTTTATATCTTCAGTGTGAATCTACAATGTCCATAGTCATGAAAATAAAGACGACTCTTTGAATGAGAAAGTGTGTCCAAACTTTAGGTCTGTACTGTAGGTCAATCTAAGGCTGCATTCACAATACAAACCGAACCGGACTCGGCTCAATTGGGAACTAAAGTTGCAACATCGTATCTTTCTCTAAACTGGCTCGATTTGCGTTCACAATACACTTTTTGCCAATCGAACCGAACTGATCTCAGAAGTTAGAAAGCAAGAATTGCTATAGTGTTTGCTTCAATGAGATGATCAGAACAGAACTGTAAAACATTAAACTGTAAAGGTTATATTCTCCCGGCACTAATAAATCAAATGCATTGCTAAAACTCTCCATGCAGCACTTCAGCTTAAAAACTACAGCTATGTTAAAGCAAAACCATTCATCAACAAACAATAGAACCCGAGTTGTCCTCCTCTTAAAACCTGCTGGTGAATGTCTTCCCGTGTGCTCATTTTGCTTTTATTTAATAGTCCCTGGGATATAAACACAGTGGCGGCGTTCGCGGAGCTGTTTTAAGTGCGACGGAAGCAGTAATCATGGGATATAAATAGACCCAAGTGCCTTTTTTCTGGTGCCGGGGTGTGCGTGTTCCCTCTACCCAGCCTCTCTTCTGTCCTCTGCTTCGGCGCCTCCATGCTGACCCCTGTTTGGAGCTCTGCCAGGACATAACCACTGTCCCGGGATGGTTCATGGACATGGGTGAGCTGGAGGCACATTATGCGTAAGTATAATAGATGTCCTCGGATTAAACAAAAGGCTGTTTGTGTCAGCGGCTTTGAACAACAGATCACTGGGGCTCGGATAAAGGGTTTTTTGAATAATCGAACGCTAATGGACTTAATGGATACTGTGGAGCTAATGCCGCGATAGATCTGTGACCTTCAGCGCAGGTTTTACCAATCAGGTGATGGAATATACTTGGGATGGTTTCAGATTGTCGTTAAGCTATTAGCTTTAACTAACTGTTGCTGTGTGAACAAAACATGGAGACAGGTAGTTCCTCTGACAAACAGGGGCGAAGGGATGTGGGGACTTAGTTCTTGGTACTTTCAGGTGCGAAAATGCTTATTGCAGATAGAAACAGAGCCAGATCTAACCTTTTGGGGGCCCTAAGCAAAACTTAGCTTTGGAGGGACGCTAATCTTCCCTACGAACTTTTATCAGTCAAGTCAATAATGAAGACTTTTTTCATTAAAATTCACAAATATACATACGGTAACAGACAAAAATAAGTGTAGGCTAAGTAATATTTCTTAGTGAGAAACTTTTGAATAAAACAGATGAATTTTCCCTAAATCTGGAGTAGGTTATTTTAAACCAACATATGTTTTTTTACAATCGTCAATTTATGTGTAATTTTAAGTTCAGTTGTTGTGAGTGTTTGTCAGTGGGGCCTCAGCCCTCTAATCCCCTGTGAGCTCCACCTCTGTTCCCTTTATGTTTAATTTTGGACAGAAAAACTAAAATCTGAAACAAGACAATATTCATGTTTAAAGTGGCTTCTAAAATAATACAACAAAAGTGCAGAAATCCCTTATTTTGTAGTAATTTTGCAATAAGTTCCACAGACATATTAGTTATCGCTATTGTGCTTTAGTTCAGCCAATACTTGTCCTATTGACGCATATAAAGTTTGGTTGTGAGATGTAGCACATGTATTTATTGTTCAGATTGTTTGATTTTGCCTCTGTGCTGAGATTATCAGAACAGAAGAACAAGAACAGAAGAGGAGGGCTGGTCAATCAGGGCATATGTAAAGACACCAGGCATGATGATTGATGGACTAACAAAAACTAGAAAAACTAACTGTGCTTTTAAACCCACATCTCCTTATTGTTTAAAATGAAAAATTAAATTGGTACTCTTACACATTGTTTTTGGTCATGTCCAAAAGTACAACAATTCTGGCAAATAATTCGACAACAAATTAACACAATTCTGTCAGTCAAATTGAACACTAATCCTTTTTTATTATTACTTGGGTTGGTTGATCCTGTTGTCGACGGACAGTATAAAAGGAAACTTTATAGAATGCTGACTTTCTGTGCTAGAAAGTGTCTCTTATTTAACTGGATTTCTGACCAAGTTTCTTCTAGAACTCAAGGGCAAAAGACAGTTTTGTGTTTTGTCTCTCTGGATTATTTAACATGTTGATTGCATCATAAAGATGACATCTTTGCTAAGACTTGGGAACCTTTCTTGGTGTACTGGACTTGAAATCTCAGCTGTTGTTAAAACAGCATTTTCATTTTGAAATATATGCATGCTACAATATATTACACTATGTATAAACTGGCCTAGTGTTTGTATGTTTATATGATTTAATTTAAAATCAATAAATATAAAAAAACAAAATAAAAATTATTGTGCTAGGCTGTGGTAGACCCTCTACTGATGCAAGAAAGAAAGAAGAAACTGGTATGAAGGGGCATTTTAGTAAGCTGCCACCTAGTGCCTCCACTCAATTTAACTTTAACTACTAGGTCAGGTATCACAGGATTGCGGACGGTTCCCAAAAAGCAGCATTGTCCAATTAGCGAACAGGATGATGTGATGTTTTACCAGAACCAACCAGAGATGAGATAACCGTAACCTGATCTTGGTGTATTTTATATTGTCTTTTTTATTCATGACCACATGTTTATGTCTACTGATAGGTTCAATTTTTCCAGGACTACTTTTAAAAAAAAACAGCACAATAGCATGACACAATATTGTATGACCTTTTTTTAAATGTTAGACATTAACCGACTGAAATACATGTCTAAATAGCATAAGTATAATTGTATACGATTCTGAAATCCGTTGGCGAGCTTCTTGGAGGTGGTGGCGAGCTACTGGTACCTCCGAGCAACAGGTTGGATCCTGCTCTACTGCCTGGATGACTAAACGACAAAAGCAGTGACTGGTCAAATAAAAAAAAAAGTATTCACCTCCTGTGAAGTGAAAAAGCCTCAATTATGTGATGTCAAGTGATTTCCACAAAGTGAAATGATGCGTCAGGCTAAATATTTGGCAATGTTAATATTTTCCATATTTATTGACATTTCTTTGTCACAGTCAAGACACATACTAAACAAGATGAATACTAAAAGTGCCCAGTAGGAGGTGATAACGCTCCCAAAAAAGAAGAAGCAGGTGAAGTGTGTGAAATCCTGTTGTTCACAAGAATGAAAGTATTTCTAGTGTGTAGTTCTTAGGCAGAAGAAATAGGGACAGGGTTAGGAAAAGGCCAGGGTGAGAAGCTTAATGTCTGCTCAGGCCTCTGTTCCTGAGCTTCCTGGATGCCTCCCTGGTTAGTATTCGGGCATGTTCCCCTGGGAGAAAACCCCAAGACCCCGGGCACTCAAAAGACACTAAGCTCCTCAGACTGCAGCCTCTGTGACCCGACCCCACGTAAGCAGAAGAAAAATAGACTGAATGGATATTATTCTTTCTCTGCTGCCTCCCGTGGAAAACTACTATGCCACTTGTCTGACACGACCTGAAGAGAACTCACTGGGGGAATAAAGGCTGTTTTCTCACATGTTTTTACACAAGGGAGCTTTAACTAGAGCACTAATACAGAAGTTTCTTAGTCCTGCTTTAAAATGATTTGCTAGAGAAGGGAACAGCCTGAAAGAATCTTATGTGTGTAGGTTTCGCCATCCAAGTACAAAGTAAACCGTGACTGAAACTGAAATAGGTCAGACTGGCAAATAATTCAACATAGTGACTGGCTAACGTGAATGAGACACTGGTCAAAAACAAAAATATGATGCCAAAACAGAAGCTTACAGGTGCATAAGAAAGTAACATTGTAATTTAGAACTGTACATCTTATGAGATGATTTTGCCTCACATTTGGCATCCAGGGGCGTAGTACCAAATTCTGGGCCCTAGGTACAAACTTTATTGATGGGCCCCTCTGGCTGTTTGTTCACTGAAACTCTTGTTCATATTATCATATATCTATCTGTTAGATTTGTTAATAATTTAGCCAGTTAATATTCATCTTTATTTGGCAATTTTCTTAGCAAAAATGTTCATTTGCAGCTTTCTGAAATCACAAATAAATACATTTAAGAACACTCTATCTCACAAGCAAAAATGATCTGCTTTTGGGGGCCCCTTTTGGCTTGGGCCCCGAGGAAACTAGCAGCATTTACCCCCCAGTCCGACGCCCCCGTTGCCATCACAACACAATTGTAAAACACGTCTCACACAATCTAATGAGCTGTTCCTAAAAGACTCACTGACACTCACAGTTCATTCGCACAGGGGGATACTCTATGTATTGGTATCGGGATATATAGTGACAAACTTAGGGTAGGGTTAGGGTTAGGCCTCTATCAATAGGGCGTAATGATATAGGGAGGCGTATCAGGATAAAAATCAGGTTACTTAAACTCATGAAAATATCACACTTCTGACCCTGGACTACTGCTGTAAGGCTGAAACTGTGAAGCTGAAAGTTATGCGTAAGACACTTGACATACAATACAATTTTGTCTGCATTTTGTCATTCTACATTACATTCTTAATACTGATTTCAAGGAGTCCTGCACTCTAAAACAAATAAAATACAAAACGTTTCTATATTTTCTCATTTTGGTTCGTAAAATATATATCGTTATGTTTCGTATTGAGGAAATTGCATCGTGATATACATGTACTGAGAACATATGTCTCGTGACTCTGTATTGGATTTGTATTGTCGGCTCTTGGTAATACCCAGCCTACACACTGCCATCCTGCTCCGGCTGTGGCTGTGCAGAACACAGCTGCTTCTAACTTCACAGATTTATGACAGAACGTTTTCAAACTCAATGGTGAGTGAAAGAAACTGTTAATTAATTGATCCACTTAGTCAAAAGTAGCATTTCTGTTTAGTTGACTTAATTAGTCAACTTTTAGTTGCTTAGTTTTTGCATCTTTTAATGTTTAAAAGCTCAAACAAGCACTTTTGATTTTAACTACATGTAGTATTGGGCTCTGCCTATTGATCACATTGATTATTTGCTGATTACGTCTTTGGCTTGATTGTGATTGTTGTAATATTATCCGCTCATATACATGCTGTAGCAACAACTGATTGAAACTTAAACATTATTGTTGCGCACTGTGACTTTTTTCGATGATTGTAAAAATAAATACATTTTGACTGTATTTTGAATGTTACTGTATGTATTAAGCTAAATTTGGAGTCACTTTTGGTACAAAAGTAGTTATTTATTTATTATTTACTGTTTTCTGACCTTTGCTTAGAGGTCAGGTCTTGTTTAACACCCTTCTTAAAGAGCTGCCGAGCTGACTTTCCTTCAACGTGGACATATTTTTTCAAAACTGTATTTTGCGTTTTGATAAAAAGATGGATCAAAAACTGGACTGTGTGTTTCAAAAATAAAGAATATCTAAAAGTGGTCTATTGTCACTTGGTCATTTTTTAAACAATATTTTTTTTATTGCCATAATTTGTTGTCTATTGGAAACATTTGTTCCAATTGACATTTTAGTAAACTTTCGTTCACCTCAAGCTTCTATATCGAACTTGCTTTTTCTGTGTCAGTCCTATGCAACCCATTGTAACTTAGTCCTAACACCAACATTTTAAACTTAGCGTTACACATTCTTCATTTTGTCTTTTTCCTGTCACCTTTCCTTCGGCTTCTTCTACACAAAACCCAGTCAATTTAATGAATTTTAGAGATACTTCTTCTTAGCGCATATCTCCGTTTATGCACCAGCGACCTCTAATACGAATCACAAAAGCTGCCGGGCCATTGCACTCTGCTTTCCCAGGTTTAAAATGAGCCCCCCAAACACTACAAAAACACACAGCTGGCAAATGTGTGTGAATGGATTCGTGTCAGGCTTCAGGGCTGGAAATGCGTTCAGCGGCAGAACACAAAATGCATTCATTAGTGACAAGGCCGCTCTGATTAATTGCTTGAGTGACAGGTACAAATAAAAGTGTTAGCTTGTGCATTTTACAGAACCTATATACTGGATTGTGCTTGTTCTACATTTGGCAGAAATGGCTTCCAATATAAACAGTAACAGCACACAGCAGCAGCACTTAACAAGAAATTTTTATATATTTTTTTTTCAATAAAAGAAAGGAAGTCTCAATATGTGTTGTAGAAAACATCACTTGACATGATCATACTTACTCCTATGTCAGACCAGTGGTTGTTTATTTGTCATACCTTTACATGTTTCTTTACCGCTTGTCTGCAGTCATCTTTAGAAGCACCACTTGATGTTACTGTGACGTGTCTTGCCGGCTGATTTACACAGTCTTTGGTGCCATTTTCCTTCCGGTAGAGGAAGGACGACAGCGCCCTCTGCAGTCCGACTTCTTAAGAACAGTATCCCAAGTATGAGAAAGTAAAAAAGCCCCCTCATCTCTGTTTAGTGTAGCAGGGGCACGCTTCCGGATTTCTATTGCCTCTTTTATCCAGCGTTGGTGTTTGTTGTCCTCGGACCCAATGACTCTGGCCTCATCCCAGTTCATAACATGGTTTTCTCTTTTGCAGTGGTCAGATATTGCATTTGAGGTTGTTCTTGTTCAGCGCCAAAGACTGTGCAAATCAGCCGGCAAGACACGTCACAGTAACGTCAAGTGATGCTTCGAAGATGACTGCAGACAAGCAGTAAAGAAACATGTAAAGGTCTGACAAATAAACAACCACTGGTCTGACATAGGAATTTGAAACGTAATAGAAGACCAAATAAACCTTTTTGGGGGATGATCAGACTTGTTTGGAGCATTTCTGTTGCTGCATAATTAGGAGAAAAAAAAGGTTTATCCATCCATCTATACATCCATCCATTCATTGTTCTTGACACACACATATGGGAAGATCCTGAGGCATTCTTCCCCTTGGCCTTCTTCCAGTGGGACATGCCCAGAACACCTCACCAGGAGGCGTCTAGGAGGCATCCTGGAGAGAAGCCCGAGCCACCTCAACTGGCCACTCTCGATGTGGAGAAGCAGCGGCTCTACTCCGGGTTACTCCACTATGCTCCTCACCCTATCTCTAAGGCAGCGCTCAGCCATCCTGCAGAGAAACTCATTTCGGCCGTTTGTATTCGCGATCTTGTCCTTTTGGTCATTCCCAAAGCTCATAACCACAGGTGAAGGTTTGAACGTAGACTCATCGGTAAATCGACAGCTTTGCTTTCAACTCGACAACAGATACTAGTGTAAAGACAGAAATAGCTTTTTTTTTTTTTTTCAAATATAAGAAATATAAGAAATAAGATTTGATCATACTGTGTTATATAACTTATTTATAGAGCAAGTCACAACTGAACAGTTAATCTAAATAAAATGTCATACATTATGAGACAATCTGGATTAACATCAGCCAGTAAATAAGTCTCATTAGTCAAGTTGGATATCGGCTGAACCAATATCATGGATCGATAATCCCTATTGGATCGATGCATCCCGAATTTTGAGAGTCCTGGTCTGAAAAGTTTGGGAACCCCTGCAGCAGCCTGTCCCAGCCCCAGAGCTTCTATGTTTTTATACCTCCTGTGTCACCCCCAGGACCAGAGCCTCTATCCCCCTGTTTATAATGTGTTCTGCATTATAAACAGAAAAATTATAACAAATCATCTGCGACTGGAATATGTTTCCACTGAGTGTTTCCATGTGTGTTTGGACATTTTTAAAAAACACTGAAGTTCTGTCAGTGATAGTCATTGTTGCATTTCCGTATTCCATGTTTGTCTGACTCACTTCGCACAGGGAGAAGTCCTGCGGGCTACCCATATTTACCATAAAAGAAAGTTTCTTATTTTTACATAAATTAGTGTTTGGAGCTGGATTTGTTGAATTTGGAGTAACACTGATAAGAAAAAAATAAATAAGAAGTTACGCACAATTTTTAAAAGGAACCCCAAATATTTACATAAATAGATCCAAAATGCTTCGCGCAGGTATACAACTTCCTGATTTTACGGGCCCTCCATCTTGAGGTGATGACATAGAATCGTGTGGCGCACTGGCGCAGTGAGCGTCAGTCGTGAGACGCACGCAACAGCTGCAACAGTTGTCGTTGATCTGGTTAACAGGAGCGTCAGTAGTTTTTCGTTGACAATACAAATGTAAAATGGTACATTGTGTGCTTTGGTTGTGATTTCTTCTCGGGAGGAAACAAGGAGAATGCGGTAAGCTTTCATAACTTTCCTCGTAGTTACACGATTCAATGTCATACTACCCATAATGCACTGTGTTGTAAACAATGATGGCGTCTTTAGTGAAAATATATTTCTTAAAATTCTCGGGGTTCCTTTTAAGAACACTTTTATGAATGAGGCCCAAAAAACAACATGAACAAAGCTTAGGCTCAGAAAAGTAGTCTCGGCGTTTAGTTTCACTTTCACGTTAGAATTTCTGTATGAAATCTTATATTAGCATGTCAGGGCAAGCTAGCTTTTGCTCTTTCTCTACAGTGACTAACTATTGCCTAAGCAAACGTTTTCTAACACATCTTTAAACAATAACAACGCATAAATGAACAATGCGTGTCTTTTAACTAAACGCAGCGTCAACTTTTGAATGGAAATGAGAAGACTTGGGGGGTCCTTCTCTTTCTCTCTCACAGGTGGAAATTGATTTGTCTCCAGCCGCTAAGTCTCGCCGCTGGAGCGCGGTCTGATGGAGAGCATTACCGTCAATCACCGCGGATCAACACCGCAGAGATTTCGGGACAAATTATCTTGTTCGGGGCAAAGCATGATGGGAAAGAAGAGAAGAAGACAGCCCATACCGTCTTTTTTTTTTTTTTTTTTTCTCTCTCTTGGCGTAGGCGTCTGGGGGATTTTCTAGCCCGGCTCTCTGGCAGGTATCGCGGGGGGATTTGCTCGACGGTGGAGGGAAAGTGCTGCTTGTAAAAGTTGAGGGGATTCTTATCTGATGGGGTCTGATTCTTTCCGGTGGCTCTCAGAGAAAAGAGCGGAATACATTAGGGAGGAGATGGGACTTTAATAATGTCACGAGTAAAAGCGTGATACCGAGATGGAGAGATTGACTCTGTTAGAAGTGAACGGAGGAGCACTTAGCCCATTTAGTTTAGACGTTTTAATCGAGAATGTTTTAGCACACTTAAAAACGTTCGTTCAGGTGTGTTAAGTAGGACACATTTCTGCATTGTTAAGTTTAATTTTCCGGTTCTAACATTGCTTCCTTACAAAAAAAACACAGTGGAGTTTTGTCTGGGGGAGAGTATTCTTTCCTCTCTGAGCCTCAGAAAAGACCGCCTCTTCAACTGTAATGTGTAGGTAGATTCCTGAGATACTTTAGATTTTCTGTCAGTCCATAAATCATCCAGACTCATTTTTCTGCAAGTAGGATTGTTAGTATATGCTTTTTTTTTTTTTTTCATGCAGCCATCACACTGTAAAAAATATAAGACAGTTTAACCTAAAATGTAAGTACAATTTCTGTTTTCTGTCGATTAAAATCATTTATGTTGGTTAGTCTGAAATCCTCTCTCTCCTTTCTCTTTCTCTTAATTTCTCTCACCCCCATTGCTCTCCTCTCTCTTCTCTTTCTTTCTTTTCCCTTTCTATCTTCTCTTTCTCTCTTCTTTTTCTCTCTTCTCTTTCTCTCTTCTTTCTCTGTCTTCTCTTTCTCTGTTCTATTTCTCTCTTCTTTCTCTCCTCTTTTTCTCTCTTCTTTTTCTCCTCTCTTTTCTTTTCTCTCTCTCTTCTTCTTTCTCTCTCTTCTCTTTCTTCTTCTTTATTCTCCTCTCTTTCTCTTATCTTTCTCCTCTTTCTCTGTCTTCTCTTTCTCTCTCTTCTCTTTCTCTGTTCTTTCTTCTTCTTTTTCTCTCTCTTCTTTTTTCTCTTCTCTTTCTCTCTCTTCTTTTCTTTTCTTTTTTCTCTTCTCTCCCCCCTCTCTTCTCTTTCTCCCTCTCTTCTCCCCCTCTCTTCTCTCTCTCTTCTCTCTCTCTTCTCTTTTCCCTTTCTCTTTTCCCTTTCTCTCTTCTCTTTCTCTGTTCTATTTCTCTCTCTTTCTCTTCTCTTTTTCTCTTTTCTTTTTTCTCCTCTCTTTCTCTTCTCTTTCTCTCTCTCCTTTTTCTCTCTTCTCTTTCTCTTCTTTCTCTGTCTTCTCTTTCTCTGTTCTATTTCTCTCTTCTTTTTTCTCCTATCTTTCTCTCTTCTTTCTCTCTCTTCTCTTCTGTTCTCTTTCTCTCTTCTTTCTCTCCTCTTTTTCTCTCTCTTCTTTCTTCTCTTCTCTTTCTCCTCTCTCTTCTTTTCTCTTCTTTTTTCTTTTCTCTCTTTCTCTTCTCCCCCCTCTCCTCTTTCTCCCTCTCTTCTCTCCTCTCCTCTCTCTCTTCTCTTCTCCTCTATCTCTTCTCTCTCTCTCTCTCTTCTTTATAACTCAAAAGTCTAATTTGTAAATCTTTGACTTACATTGTCAAGTTATATCAACATAAAGATTTAAGTTAGTTCAACTTTTAGATCTTTATATTTTTTACAGTGTAGATGGAGCTCTGACATAATTCATGATGTGGGTGGAAAAAGCAACTGTAATGTGTAAGGTAAGTAAGGTAAAGACTCTAAGAAATAATAAGCAATAATTCACTTTAAAACTGGTGGTTCTTAACCTGCTGTTCAGTCGGGTTAGGTTCTGGGGATCTGCTGGTGATTTGTGAAAATCTAAAGGCGCATTGCGTAAGTTTAGGTTTAAAGTTGAGAAATATCAAACTACAGTCCGTTGGCAATTGCGTGGAGTTGCTTAACCTCTTCTCATTCCGACCTTTTTTCCCCACACGCGTCCGACTAAAATCTGTAAAAATTCAAACTAAAATTGTTTCTAATCCTTGTGTCTGGAGTCTTTGTAAAGCTGTATCTCTGTAGTTTTAGCTTCTGAGACTAACAGGTGAAAACTTTCTCCTTATTTATTTATTTATTTACTTATTTTGGCAGATATAAGGATTGGTAAAGCTGAGACCTGAATGACACTAGATTTGTCAGATTTTGGGTTTGGACAGTTCTTCTGCAAAAGCTGAAGGTAATTGAGGTCAAAATGAGTTTTAGTACCTATAAACTCATTCGGGGAAACAGTCTGATTTGTCCTAGAGGCAGATTTGACTCTAAATAGGAGGGACAAAATGTGATTTTTATCTTTAACACTCCCAGGTGCTTCATAGTTTGCTTTTATATGATATTGAAAAAAAAGGAATGTTAATTGATGCTTTGTAAGCTCACCAAGGTTGCCTCTATAACCGGCAGAAAAAAATGATTTATTTTGCATTAATTAATAGCCTACTTGATATTGTTATGACATTGTTGCTTTTCTAACATCTGCCTTTAAGTACTGCTAAGTGTATCAAAATGTACCAGTCTAAATACCAAGTACTAGTAAGTTTTTTTTTAAAAGATACCACTGTAAGTACCACAAACTATCAGTGTTGTTTACCAGTCTACCCTCTGCTGATACAAGTATCTCTTCATGTACCACTCCAAGTACCACTGTATCTACTGCTTTGTATCACTAGCAGTAACTGGTAAGTGACACTGTAATTAACAGGTAACATGGTGGTCTTTAAGGCTGCATTCACAACACAAACTGAACCAGGCTCAGCTCGATTGAGAACCAAAGTTTCAACATCTTTCTGTAAACTGGCTCAGTTCACGTTCACAATACACTTTTTACCAATCGAACCAGCGCTGTAGAGACACATCAGCTCCTCGCCTGTAGAGGTGCTGTGACAGAAACACGTTACATCAGCAGCAAAGAGACACTCGGCTCCTCGGCTAACAGCGGCTACAGTTGGAAACACACTGTTGGACTTTATATTTTTGTTTTTATGGATGTATCCCACAACTTCTCTCACACTAACGGGACCAGAGTGAGCGACAGATGAAGTGTTGGAGCAAAGACACTTTCACTTTCATTTCAGAAGATGAGAGAGGAGGGCTAGGTATTTTGTTCCAAATGCTGAGAGTAAAACGTAACAAAAAGTTTATCTACTTGAGTAAATCTGGCTCTGAAAGGTCTGTTTCTGCTCACTTAGCTCTATGACTAAATATTAGATGAATATAGCCCCTTTACCCGCAGTAATGTGAGCTGTAGTGTCTTCACTTTCATCTAAGAATTATAACTTTGTTATTTTTGTAAATAAAAGAAAGGAAACGGTGACATACAGTCGTATGATCATAATTAATTATATCCCCTGCCCTTCTCCTGTTACTTTCATGTGTTTTTGTGTATTATTTGTCTCATTATCGATCTCACACAGGGCTGTTTGTTGTGATTCTGAGCCTCACATGCGTCTCAGCCTGGATCACGTCACTGTTCACTTCCTGGTTTTGTTTCTCTCTCAGTTCGTTTGCTTTACAAAACAAACAAATCACTCCAGAGCTCGATTCAACCGAGCTGAGACCGACCTCTCCAACCAAACCAGATTTGGACATTTTGGACCGGATCAGAATTCGTTTGCGCATTCACAATTACCCAATCGAACTATCCAGGCAAACGAATCCTGATCCGAATGAAAAGTGTATTGTGCTAGCATTTTTTTTTATTCCTCTGCAGTGTCTCCCCTTTAACCACAAAACCCTCGCCTTCTTTCCCAAAACGTCAAACATCTGGGTGAGTACTCGTGACGGTGCACTTTCTCTCCGTGTCTTGTGCTCTCAAACCAAACATCTCCTCGTGAAAAGCCTCTGGACCGAGCCCTGAGCCGCGTCAAAACCAGAGCAGAGCACACGGCCCACCTCCTGCTTCTCCCGCTTCCATTCAACCAAATATAGAAACCACAGAAGAAAGAGCCAGACTACAACAGGGAAAGAAGACTTAAACCGGTCACAAGGCTAAATACACACACAGATTGGCTGATTGGGGGTAATTATGGGAGTGTTTGGTGTTGCCGTGGAAACAGGTTGTGTGAGTTTCTTGTGTCATTCATGTTTCTGTGCGGTGCGTTGTAATTATAAGACAAAACGGATAATGGGCTTAAGAGATTCATTTGGCCTAAAGAGATAATGTGTGATTCATTGTGTTTGAATGAGTAATGTGGGATTATTTTTTTTAGAGATACACGTTAACCGTGTCATATTCTAACAGCTAACACATTTGTTTTAAGGACCTCCTACGGACCTCTTTTGGCATTTACAAAGTTTGTTCTTAACGATTGTAGGTTATGTATTTTTTACAAATAATTATATACAGTGGTCTCTTGTTTCGCGGGGGTTAGGTTCCAAAAATAACTCATGAAAGGCGAAACCCGCAAAATAGTGATTTTCATTTTTACCAATAATTTCAGTTGATAACCTGCCTGGTTCTGGATGTTTAGTGTTTTTTGTACACGTAATAATGCGCTGAACACATGATCACCGCAAGATTCAAAAGAGGGACAGTGCTGTGTGTATTCGCCTGCTCTGCTTTTGGCAAGTTGCCCGTCCCGCTGCGCTTCACAGCCGATCGCAGAGCCACGGATCACACAACAGCCACAAAACACATCCGGACTCTAGTGAAGTCACCGCACGCTCCTCAAACACATCTCTGAAACTACACAAATGACGTTTCCAGCGTGAACAAACTTATATCGTAAATACGAGCTCAAAGAGTCAAATCCTCACCTGGAGAAACGTCCGAGCGTCAGGTCAGCTTCCCCTGCATGATCCAAACTGTCTCAAGTTTCTAAAAAGAGCTTCTGTGCTGTTGTCTGTGAATGCTGCGTTGTGATATGGTCCAAACAGTGAGTTTGAGAGCAAAGCACGCTTACAGCGCACGTCTATTAGGACCGCACACTGTAAAACCCCCCGCAAAATTGCACAAAAAAAAATCAGCGAAACAGCGAAGCCGTGGAAAGTGAACCGTGATAGAGCAGCAGCTTTTGTGTTCTAGCCCCCACATGAATTAGGACCCCTTTGTCGCCCCCCCAGGACCAGAGCGTCTGTTTCGCCTCTCGTCTATACTGTAATGCAAAAAGTGTGTATTTGGACATTTTAAAAGTCGCTGAAATGAAAGTAAACACTCTGTGCTCGATCACGTGACACACACACTGTTCTCTGCTGCGCTCCACAAGTCTGTTGTTATCTCTGTTCTTCTGCCACATGATGCCACGATCATAAACTTCTCTAGTGTGCAGCCTATGCACTTTAATCATTAATGTCACTAATCCCTCTGCATCCAGCTCCACTCTTTTCCGCTCAGGTCCGACCATTGGATAAGCTACGTAGAGCTGTTGTCAATGAGGACTTTATTTTGATCAGATTATGAAAAGTTTGTATTTTACATAAACTTTCTTTGATGTTTGGACTAGAGATCGACCGATATGGGTTTTTGGGTGGCCGATGCCGATTTTTACGCGATTTGACCAGCCGATGCCGATTTCAGTGGCCGATATGCAATTCTGCATGTTGTTTTCACCCTTTTGATGACAGTGTGTCGTTTTCCCGAGTGCTGCCAACAGCACGACGAAAGGAAAGCACGTGCATGTGTTCTTGTAAACAAACACCCGGTGATGGCTTCTACAGAGGACTTGCAAGCAAAAGTTCGATAAATTATTGCCGCTAAGCGTTAATGCAGAAATATACAAGTATATTGAGAGAGAAAAGAATCTTACCATGTTTTTCTCTTCGTTCAAATTTGGTGCTGAGGCGCTTAGTGCTCCTCCCCCGCTCTAGTGTGTGTAGGGGTCCTTCTGGCTATGGCTGCCCAGTGGTGTCTGATGAAAAACTGACTTTTTCTTTACGATAATTAATGTTTTCTAGTTTCTTTCATTACAAAAATGTGAAACTGAATAACTAAAAGAAATTAAAAAAAAAATTAAAATCGGCCTTCAAGACCAAAATTGAGGCCGATGGTCGATATCATAAAATGAGCTGTTATCGGCCCGATATATCGGCCGACCGATATATCGGTCTATCTCTAGTTTGGACACATCAGACTGTTACATGCCACTGACACATGAACAGAAAACATTTGTTCTTGTAACAGTTTAAAGCCTATGGAGCTCAACAATCAGTGCGTTTACATGATCAGGGAAATCAGACTAGGCTAGAAAACCGGACTTTATTTGGTTTTCCCCTCAAACCAGTCGAACCAGTTTTACTCCTGTTTACATGCAAGAAAGTAAACCGATTACCCTGGAGAGACTGGTTCTGCTGTATCGGATTCACTGCTTCATGATTCAGACTGTGTTATGTTGATTTACCAAAACATTGTTCATTATTAGTAAGTGTTTGTAATATTGTCTGTAAAATTACACACTGGTCTTTCTGGGACAAGTGGGAATTTTAAGCATTTAGATCTGTGTTAAACATGTAGGACTGTGTTAAGTATGCCGTCAAATATGTGACTGTGTGCCACGTTGTGCAGGGCGCTTTTCTGTTGTTAAAAAAAAACTTTTTTGCTGGGATGTGGAGTGGGCAGGGCTTGTGAGATTCTCAGTTACATTTGTCCAGCTGCAGACCGATTGTCAGTTTACATGAGTCTGAAATCAGACTACAATTGGTCGGGACCACGTGGCCAAAAGTTTTTCCGAAAACCGGTTTACAGCTCTTCAATAGGTCTGCCCGGTTTACATGCACTATAGAAAACTGGTTCAAATCAGACTAGGCTAGTTATCTGGTTTTCCTGACCTCCATGTAAACGCCCTGATTGGAAGATCGCCCTGGTTCCGGAGTAAATTCTCCATTGTAAAATGCCATAGACTTTTCAAAAAATTCAAATATAAGGAATTTAAAGACATATCGTGAGCTAGCCAGCTCTGTGCTAACTCAGGCACAAAGCGCAATTGTTTTCAGTCTAAAAAGCACATTTATTACTTAAAGTTTGCCCTAAAAATGTCATATTTTATAAAGCTGCAGAAATGGATATTAGACAACAATGTACATCTTAGCTCATGACTCACCATGTAGCTGATTAGCCCCGAGGACAATTTCATTTTTTTTTTTTTTTTTTCTAAACCCCTATGGCAATTTAACAAGGGGTTCGAGATTGTGGAACCAGGAAGTGGGCGGTCACTGTTGAGCTCCATTTCCCCTCAGCAGAGGAGTGAACATCCTGATGTAGTTATTGGATCTTCATCGAGGACTTTCATTTCACGAACTTGACACATGCTCTTCTTGAGCTCCTCAGGGTCACACAGCCCAGGCAGTGGGCAAGGGGTCTGCGGCAACTTACAATCAGGTGTACCTAAGCTTTAACAAGTAATCTAGCTAACATCAAAATTAAATTTGTATTTTTAACTTCACTAAAACAGCTGTTTTTTTAGTTTCACACTGGGGTTGGTAATCATTAAACCGTCAATAATATAATTTGTAATGTCATTCTGTCAAACCACACATGACGGTCGATTAACATTGAGAGTTCAGATTACAGATTACAGATTACTATTAGATGAGTAAAAAGCAGTAGATCTACAGCAGTCTTCCCGTGTCTCCGATAGCAGCAGCACACTCACACGGAGGCGTTCCGTTGAGCCGTGTGTGCCTGTGTTGCTAAGCAGCAGAGTCCACCTTTGAATGTCAGAGTGTTTGAATACGTGAGTGTCCGAGAACAGGCCTCCGAAGGTTTTACTCTGATTAAAGACAATTAACTCGCCGCAGTGTCTAATTTAAACTGTGCAAACACAAAGGAGCTCTGCGCTGTTTCTGCCACAAACTGCTGCTTTCAACACACGCGAGGCAAAAGGAGCTGATGATACTGTAGATCCGGGTTGTTTCAGTTCAACGGTAACATATTTATCGTTTGTGTTCAAAGGTTTTAGATACGGTATAAGAGAGTCAAATGTTCTACACAAGTTTAAGTTAGCCACGACGTCTGAGTTTTTTTTTTAACAGAGATTCACACATGGACTGTATCTTGCTTATTTTTACAGACTTTATGCTAAAATGCGCCATTATTTAGCTTTTGGTTAATTCCTGACTTTTCATAGGAGAATGATTTGATGTGAATAGTAATAATATTGTAGCTCAAATCTAAAGGAAAACAAAATATTTCAGGTAGTAAATTAGTAAATTGTGTTTTCTATTAAACAGTATATGGTAAATGAAACACATAAAAAAAAAAAAGAAAAATTAGACCATTATACAACAGTGGTCCCTCGCTCTATCACGGTTCACTTTTCGCAGCTTCGCTGTTTGGACCGTATCACATGGCAGCATTCACAAGCAACACGACAGTTTGGATCATGCAGGGGAAGCTGACCTGACGCTCGGACGTTTCTCCAGGTGAGGATTTGACTCTTTGAGCTCGTAGTTACGATGATAAGTTTGTTCACGCTGGAACATCATTTGTCTAGTTCAGAGATGTGTTTGAGGAGCTTGTTGTGACTTCGCTGGAGTCCGGATGTGTTTAGTGTCAGCTCTGGAGTCCGTGTGATCCATGGCTGAGCACAAATGTGTCAAAATGCAGAGGACAAATTTCCCTACGGGGACAATAAAGTGTACCTTAACCTTAAATCCGCCGTCTTTCGTCGCGGTAATTTGCGTGATCAAATGTGCAGCCGTCTTAATTCAGCTGCTGTTTCTCTTCGTAACTTGCCCAATATGTGTCCTATTGACGCAAAATAAAGATTGTCTATGAGTTTACGAGTCGTAGAACACGTTTCTGTTTTCGATACGGTTTCTAGAGACTTTGATTTTGCGCTGTGTGTTAAGAATCATCAGGCAAATGCGTCGAGACCAAACTTTTCTGTCACTCATGAGTTCATCACGCGGGACAGCACAGCTCGGCTTGGTGCCCAGAGCAGGTGATGCCCTACGCGCTCTGCGTTATGTGCGTACTGGAGGCGGCGGCACTCCGTGGCTCTGCGGTCGGCTGTGAAGGCAGCGGGACGGGCAACGTGCCAAAGCAGAGCAGGCGAACACACACAGCACCGTCCCTCTTTAAGGTCACATAAACGACTTTCGCTGTTGTATCTGGCGGTGAATCATGTGTTCAGCGCATTATTACCTGTACAAAAGACACTAAACATCAGAACCAGGCAGGTTATCAACTGAAATTACTGGTAAACAACGAAGATCACCACTTCGCGGGTTTCACATATCACGGGTTATTTTTGGAACCTAACCCCGCGACAAACGAGGGACCACTGTATCTGAAATGAATAATCAAGAACTTTAGTCTTATCAGGAGCCAAATGCAGCGCTCTGATTGGCTGAGCTTGGGTGGTCTGCTCCAGTTTCACTTGGCTGTTTGTGAGAAGTGTTTTTTAAGACATAAGCGCAACTAAAAACGAAAACATTCCAATATTAATCATGTGTCGAAGGATTTAGGAGAGGAGTTGAAAAGTATTAAATATTACAGACTGATTCCACATCCTGCATATCCGCTGCACTGCACTGCGGCACGACCTTCGCAACAATTGCGCAGCCTTTGAATGAGGTATGTTCCACATGTCACATATGCACTGCGTAGGTCTGCACTTCAGGTCCGCCAGTCCAACGCCCTCTGACAAAATTGGATCAATGGTAAAATCAGAGCACACCAAACAGGAGACACAACGTAAACTACAGTGCAGACCTAAAGTTTGGACACACCTTCGCGTTCAAAAACAATTTTTTTTTTTCATGACTATGAACATTGAAGATTCACACTGAAGGCATCCAAACTATGAATAAACACATGTGGAAATATAGTACATACCAGAAAGTGTGAAACAACTGAAATATGTCATATTCTAGGTTCTTCAAAGAAGCCACCTTTTGCTTGATTACTGCTTTGAACACTCTTGACATTCTCTTGATGAGCTTCAGGAGGTCGTCACCTGAAATGCTCTTCCAACAGTCTTGAAGGAGTTCCCAGAGATGCATAGGAAATTATGCTGGGAAATTATTTTGCCTTCACTCTGCAGTTCAGCTCATCCCAAACCATCAGGTCTGGTGACTGTGGAGGCCAGCTCATCTGGCACAGCACCATCACTCTCCTTCTGGTCATTCATGATGTTTATATCTTCAGTGTGGATCTACAATGTCCATAGTCATGAAAATAAAGAAGACTCTTTGAATGAGAAAGTGTGTCCAAACTTTTGGTCTATACTATACGTCCGGAATTTCATAGTAAAAACACTTTGCACTGAGTTTATTTTGATTACACTACTTGTATTTAATCTTTATACGACTAGTTGCTTTGCCAGTTAAACTCAGTCGGATTATGTCACTAAAACATTGACGGGAGAATACTTTTTATCATGCCTTCGCTCTCGTGGGGGAGAAAAAACACGTAAGCTCATGTGACATGAGTTAAAGAGCGATCCATCAACACAGCAGTTTTGTGCACTTCTGCTGCACAATAAAGAGATACTTGGGCTTGAACTGAAACCCTTAATTTCAAATGTGCTTATCGTGGATCTCGAGGCTTCGCAGCATGGTGAAGCGCAGTCCGACAGAGACAAAATGCATAAAGTTTGCACACGAAATCGGAGGTGTTCTATGGAGCTTCACAGTGCATGTGCAGGATGTGGAATCAGCCTATTAGATAGACATTACACAAAATGTTGAACACATAAATGAAAGACAGATTTTTGGCTTTGAAAATGTTTATTGTCTGTCTAAAACATAATCATTATGGTGCTATTCAACATTGGTACTGAGAATTAAGTCTGGCTAAACTGGGTTTGAAATGTATCGTGTGCAGTGTTGGGAGTAAAGTAGTTTAAGTATAACGGCGTTGGTAACCCGTCAGTGGTAACGCCGTTGTAGTTACTGTCAATGTAACGCGACTCGATATGTGACTGTGATCAGAGCCGCTGTCGTCATGAGAGCAGCTGACACGTTTGTTTTGGGAAGAGAAAACCGGAGAAGAGCGCTGATTGGCTTAAAACTGCAGGAGTAACCAATCTGAATCAGAGCTGGGCGGGTGCAGTGACTTTCCCGACGTCGTCGATTGGTTGAGCGCGATGCATGTCTTCCGTGCTTCTTTTCCAAAACACGTCAAGGAAATATTCTCAAACAAGTTCATTTTACAGTTTTATCCCGTTATTTTGCCGTTTTATTACTTGGAAGTTAAAACAGATGACAGTAAGTGATTCTACAGAAGTCGCCGTCTCTTTTCTCTCGTAACTACGGTCGTTTTATTTGTTCGCGGTTCCCCTCTGTTTTAAGCGTGCAGATGTTTATTGTCTTCTGTTGTTCGCGTGTGTTTGGTTCTTGTGCTGTTTGGTCCAGAGATTTGGCCTGTGTTGTTCTGACTGTGCTGGAGAAAAAGAGCGTACAATAACGCAGCTGGTGGTTGAGTTTGGTTGTTTGCAGTAAATTTGGACTATTAGAAAGTCAGACTTGTATTATTATTGTTTAAGCTATTTCTGGGTTTTGTGTGTAACTTAGTTACTTTTCCTCGTAACTAGTTACTTTCATCACTCAGTAACTGCGTTACGCCCAACACTGATCATGTGATAAAACTAAAAAGAAGGACGTAATTAGAATGTGTTGGATAAGCTGTGGGTTGTAAACTGTATCATGACGTGTTAAACTACCTTATAAATACTGCCTTATGTAGAAAATAAAAACAGCACTAAGCTCAAATGAGGAGTTATTGTCACCCATTAAAAGTAAAAGTAGCCACCAAACACCTGCAGAAATTTGAGAGTTCAATAAATGTAAGTAACATGGTTGGGTTCACTCTGATGAGAGGAGTCGACCAGACATAAAATAACACACAATTCCATTTCAAGCTCATAGACAAGCTAATGAATACAAGCTGTAGGTTTAAGAGCACATATCTCATCAGACTCACAGCCAACTAAAAATCAATATCAAAACGTAAAGCCCATGGTTCTATGCAGCCGCCATGTTGGGAAGGTGATATAAACAAGGTCAAAAGCACACAGACTGAAGATAGATAGTTGATCTACATACTGTAAACTACATACTGTAATTTAATATGACCTAATTGCTGAAAACATGCATGTATTTAGATGCATTTACTCTTTCATTTGGTGGTATTCAGAATACAGTTACAGACCATAGAGTAACAGGTTATTTTATTAATTCCTATCTTGGTAAATGGTCTCTTTTTATAGTAGTACTTTTCCACATGCAAGACATTCAAGACTTGACTTGTTGTTGTTTTGTAAAGCTTTGTCTATCACAGTGTGAAAAGCCAACCTAAAATCATCTTTAATACAAACGGAATTTGAGAAATGTTGTGGAAAATACAATAGGCCCTCATTTATCAAGCATTTGCACACAGGCAAAATAGCAATTGGCATAGCTGACATTTTCGTCTTACAAAGACACACACACACAAAATAATGAAAATTTGAGGTGGTGCATGCCTGTTCTGTCTGCTTGTCATATGCTATATGTGCATCCAATAAATACAGTCGACAACGTGACATATTTAGGGGCGTGGCTTGCTGTGGGGGAAAGTCATAGGCAAAGTCCTATGAGATACTGAACTTGCTTCTATTTTTAACATTTTTTTTTATTTTTTTTTTTCTGGCGAATCATGTTTATTTTTTAAGACAAATTATTCAAGTTGAGTCAGAACAAATTTCAAATGGAGGTAATTGATGTGGTGTTATTTCATATGAGTAAAAGAATCTGGAGCAGTGAAAATGCCCTGGCAGTGCTAGCATCATATTAGCATTTAGCTTGCAGCTACCGTTAGCATTGCTGGATACATTTACATATTTGGACTGTTGGATTGTTTTATTCATCTCCATGTCTTCATATCCATATTCACCACAATATACTGTATGTCCTTAAGTAGTTGTTGAGCAGTGAGTGATGAAGTTGTTTTTATGATGCACTGCTTATGTTATGTTTCACTCACGAAAGTCCGTTAGCGGGTTTAGCCTCCGATGCCAACTGTATCTATATTAAACTAGTATATATGCATGTATATAACAATTGCAGTTATTTATTTTTCACCAGCAATGCAGCACCTGTGTTGATATGTAAATGTAGACTGTGTATGAATTTTCTGAAGATGCAGTCTGGTTCAAAATACAGCAGCCAACAATATCAGCATAGTTATCCCCGATTTAATTTTTATTTATGTTTTTAAATCTTTTATATTTTTTTTTTTTGATGGTCATCTTATTTTCGAATATTTCTTATTAATTTTTTTCCTATAATTTTTTAATTCTTGTGCGTTTTAGCATCAGGCATTCAGAATACTTACCGGAGTGGTTGTCGCAGCGGAGATGGAGGGGGCGGCGGAGGGTCACCATCTTGGATCTGCGGCGGCTTTTTGGTCACCTGAACGTAGATGTTTCGAGCCGTGACCCGAGCCACAACATGGTGGACAGAGACGAGTAGTGCAGCACCACTCCCACCTGCACACACAAAGATACACAGTCAGGAAAAGTGGAAGGACAAACAATATAACTATTCAAACTAAATCAATAAGAGGCAAATGCAAAATACAACTGCACGAAGCAAAGCGTATACTGAAATGACTGTGATAAAAGTCTGACTCAACTAGCTGTTGGGAAAATGCTAATCTAATTAAGAAAACACTGAAACATCCACAGATTCAGATTAACCCTTTGGGCGCCAAGGTTTTTTTCAGTGGAAATGGGGTTTTTACTCTTTAACATTCAAACGGCTGTGGCTTAAATATATTTTAAGATAGAGCTCTACTATAAATTGGAAAGTGTTAGGTATTATTCAAAGATTATAAATATGGTAATATATTGTATATATGTAGAATATTATTTATGTTAGGCCCTTATTATTGTATGTTTTTCAGACGGCTGAATAAGATTGTTTTTTGAGAGTAAAAAGAGGGAGATAGACATCTTTTATTATTTATTTTTTTCATTTTTTTTAGAAGAATAATGAATTAGAAATAGCACCAATAAGAGTAAACTCCCTCCCCCCTCTTCCCCTGCTAATTCCGCCGCTGCGTCCTGCCGCTCTCCCCAGCCTCCACACACTCATGCCCGGGTGAAGATCGGCGCGCACGTCGGTGGTTTTAACCTCCGTATTCACCCTCCTCCTCTTACTAGAACCTACATACTATCCTTGCCCCATGTCCTACACGTGTTTTGTAACAGGAAAAGTTTGTTTGGGAACAGTAAACGCTGTTATTTGTCCCTCCAAACGGAGCGCCCGGAGCGGCTGCTGCTGGACTACCGCAGCTGAGATCAGCGTACCGATTCTCACTCTCACTCCCGCTCTCATCGTCTGAGAACGTAATCACAACGTGAATCTGCCAGTATCAGGCTCAAACCCTCCGCTCTCGTGGACGTTTTCGCCAGATTCGCATCGCAAAAAAGCCAGACTCGCGCTCCCTCGCATCGTCTCCCCTCGCTTCACTTCACTCACTTCTCACATAAAAAAGCAGCGTCTTCGACACGCCCTCTCTGGATTTGTCCAATAGGAACCTATGGTAATTTTGGGCTTAAAAGAAAGCTCTGGATGTCAGCCATCTACTGGAAGCATGTAGAAACAGTGTTTTTGATTTTAACAAGAGAGACAGGCCGTTTTCTCCGGTTAAGTTACGTGTCGCAATATTGCGACGGTGGGCCCAGAGGGTTAAGATGATTCACTTTTATAAATGGGAACAAAGTACAAGAATGGTGCAATTCTAAATCACACTTCAATTCTACCCCCAAGACTGTCGTGTCCTGGTCTTGCCCCATCTTGTTCAAAGTGTGTGATGTGAGAGTGTGTGAGAGGTCTTATATGTTCTTTACAATCTCCACCTCCTCAGGACAATTCTCAAGTCAAGGCTATTTTTAAGCTTCTCCAGAACGGTCATCTTCTGGTTGTTTTGGTTCATAGGCCATAGAAGTCACAGACAGACGCAGGTGTTTTGTTTTTTTTCAGTCCTGCAAAATATTGGAGGTCAAAGTTTACATTAGGACTACCAAATTCAGATTTTTTAAAGGGGTCTTCTCAGCTTCAGGTCCCAGAAAGCAACACAAGTCTGGCAAGATTCTGAAACTTTGAAGGCTGAATCTGAATTTCTGAATGTATAAACATGTGGATGATTCTATTTTTTTTCCAAACACTAGCTTTATGCAACACAGTCTCACTAGATGGCGTACTTTTACCACGACACAAAATCAGCGTATTTTGAGCATGAGTTCGCAGCTATTTTTAGTACTTATGTTACGTCGTGCATGTTACACGAGATTTCACAGCGTCAAAATAACACAAGTTTTGATTGAAGTCACGTGGGGTAATTTTCTTCAGGTGAAACACGCAAGTTTAGGCATAAAGTTCCTAAAATTGGTAAGTATACGTCTGGGGCTTGGGGCAGGTTAAGATTAGAATCAGGATTTCATTAATATTCATAAATAAGAACACATCTCAACAAACACCATTGAAATGAATGGGGACTGTGATGCGTACTATAATTACACAAAACAGCTGTGAACTCGTGCTAATCATACCTCATTTACATGTTGTGTAATGTCGTGGTAAATGTACGCTTTCTTGTGAGATGACAAAGAATTGTCACATACATTTCTACATTCTACCTTCATGTAGGACACTTTCCATCACACACCAGTGTAAACCAGTACCAGTGCTAACATTATGGCTAATGCTAACCATTAGGCCAGGGGTCTGCAACCTTTTAAAGCAAAGTCAATTATTCTGAAACAGCCACAACTGCATTCAGAGCATAATATGACAAGATAAAGATATGTTGAATTTCTTTAAACGTTGTTGGTCTACATGGTTTTGGACATTTTTCCTCCGCACTTTTGTTCCATTATTTTTACCAACGTGAGTGCAAATACAACATAACCCAAACATAACGTAGCTCTTAATTTGTGATTTATTCTAAAACCAACATATAGGCACATTTGCATTTATAAAGACCTGACCAATTGCAAAGTGATTTTAGGAAGAGAAAGAGCCACACTAGAGCCACAGGTTACAGACCCCTGCAATAGGCTAAACAAAAGTAACATTATTTTGTGGCAGTTAAACTCTTGAGATTCACTTATTGTGGCAACTGTTCTCTTGCATGTTTTCTCGTGAAGTGGGATTTCTTCAACCAGTGTATTTACCAGTTTGAGTGCCAGTCCAGTGCATTTTTACAAGTGGGAAATGGAAAACATCCCAGTTTCCTGGGACACACTATGAAGTGCGACCCATGGTATGTAAAAACTTTATTTTTTGGTAACTTAACCATAATTTTTAAACCTATGAATCCAAAGAATTCTATAAATATTTGAAGCAAAAATAATAATTCATACATGGACATCATGAGTAACCATGAATTTCCTTCATCAAAGATTCAAACAAAATACTCTTCTAGTAAAACTTACTTGTGAAGAACTTGTAATGAAGAACATAATGAACTTATACTGAGCGTAACAGTTTTTTTTTTTTGGGTGCAAGATATTCATCTGCACAAATACAAGCCCTAATAAAGTAATGATGTTCTGAATTAATCGTAATCTCCTTCATAATTTTTACTGTTTTATAAGCACGTCATACATCAGATTTAGATTCTCTTTTCTTCTAACCTGACGCTTTCCAACTTCCAACAAAGAACTGGGCGTCGACTGAAACTTCTCTTTCTTATCAATGTCACTCCAAGGTCTGTGTGTGTCTTTAAAAAACACCGCTCTGTCTTATCGGCGCTGGAAGAACGCTGCTTTCAAAGTGCTATTGAGCTCTGAAGGTTGTCTCGATGCGAGCGTTCTGCTGGGCAACACCTTATCGGAGCAGGTGGAGGACACGCGTGAACAAACGTGAATAGGAATGATGGTCACCTTGGCGACTATCGGGGAGTGATGGGTTTCCAAAATGCACTGTACACATAGATAGGAGCGTTTAAATATGTATGAGGCAAAGTTTGTCGAAGGGCTTAAGATGCAGCGGTGACATAACAGCGTAACGGGGATTATTTTAGAGATGAGAGAGTCTGAGGTCAAATCTGGGTCAAAGTAAGCTCTTGTTCATCATTATTACTTCAGATTTTGCTAGCTGTCCTGAAATTATGCAAAAGATGAACATGCACAGTCAACGTTGATACACTTAAGTAACAAACATCTCACAAGATCGCAGAAATATTTGACAATTGGATAATTTGTATGGTTGCTATAACATTTAACAGTTCAAAACACAAAATGACATCGGAAAAAAAACAGGAATCTGAAATTTATAGCATATTTGGACTCAATTGGATCTGTGCATGAAACATCAGTTGGCTTGTTTTTGTTCAAAGTAGCTAACTTACATACAAGCATTTCCTGTTAGTTTAGATACAAACACGGCTCTTTTTAAACACAAGTGTCCAGTGGTGAATTATTTTTTCTGATCTGTAATGAAATGAACTGAACAGGAAATGCTTGTAAGTACAAAAGTTAGCTATTTTGAACATAAACAAGCCAACTGATGTTCTGTGCACAGAGAAGGTTTTCAGTTTAAAACGAATACATACTCGGACAGTGAACAGTGAGTTGTGGTTAATATTACAGAAAAAAAAAGGTTTAGACAGTTTCTGTTTTAAAATACAGTACAGACCAAAAGTTTGGAAACACTTTCTCATTCAAAGAGTCTTCCTTTATTTTCATGACTATGAACATTGTAAATTCACACTGAAGGCATCCAAACTATGAATGACCAGAAGGAGAGTGATGAGCCTCCACAGTCACCAGACCTGAACCCAATCCAGATGGTTTAGGGTGAGATAAACTGCAGTGTGAAGGCAAAAGGGCCAACAAGTGCTAAGCATCTCTGGGAACTCCTTCAAGACTGTTGGAAGAGCATTTTAGGTGACGACCTCCTGAAGCTCATCAAGAGGATGCCAAGAGTGTGCAAAGCAGTAATCAAAGCAAAAGGTGGCTTCTTTGAAGAACCTAGAAATATGACATATTTTCAGTTGTTTCACACTTTTTGGTTATGTGCTATACTTCCACATGTGTTGATTCATAGTTTGGATGCCTTCAGTGTAAATCTACAATGTTCATAGTCATGAAAAAACAAAACAAAACAAAAAAAAAAAGTCTTTGAATGAGAAGGTGTGTCCAAACTTTTGGTCTGTATTATATTTACCTCCAAATTTTGGTTAGGGTTAAGATTAGGCTTAGGTTAAGTTGTTTAGGTTAAGTTTAGGAAAAGTAAGCTAACAAGATCACGGCATAACTGTGTTGGAAAAATAAAGATACCAAAAGACACTGCAGTACATTTTCTTTCAGCATTGTGCTGTCCTTGTTGCAAACTGTGCCTGGGACAGGTCACTGTGCTTCTGGTACAAGTTTAACAGAGCGGGGTGGTAATAAAATATGGTCTCAATGTCCAAGACAAGAATGAGTCCAAGATAAGATGGGGTCCAAGACAAGACACCAAGACTCGAAGCACCCTCGAGACCAATCTATTACAAGTTACAAACTTGGGCAGATTGTGCCAAAAGACAAAACATATTCACAAATAAATACTACTAGCAAGCAGCATGAGGCTCCAATTATATAACTCAAGTGCAAAAACTGTGTGCTACGTCGATCTAAGACAATTCCTCTTGCTCTCCTCTATATATTTAAACAACCAGCAGCTCAATGAACCAGCAAGTCTCTCAAACAAAATCCAATTCAGTCTGTTTGCTTATTTAAATGACATGTGTGCCTCCCAGTCTGCAGCCTTCTCCTTTACATCACCACCGCTTCTCCCGTTAAACTCCATCTGAGGACTCGCTCTAACCATTTTAACCACACGCTAACAGTGCTACATCCTCAAACCCCGCTAAGCCTGCTTCTATTGGTGTATTCATTATATCGGCTCCCCGCTGTTTTCCGATGCATAAGTAACCAGCTCAAGATTCCTCACATGTGGGTGAAGAGACCTCTCAAATTGGACCCATTGGAAGCACAAAGCAAATCAGGCTACGAAGTGTAATATCCACAGCACCCTGTTTCAGCCATCACTCGCTAATTTCACAGTGCAAGCGCTAATGAGGGAAGCCCGCTGAAACTGACAGCTGAAGCGATAACCCCACATCTGGGTCATATTTCGAGGCAAACTGTTATTAAAACGATAGACTCTTGGAAGACGAGAGCCGGAGGGGAGACCGGGAGACACGAGGACGTACAGTTTGGTTGATAAAGGCGATGGAGTGAAGTGTATGCAGGTGGGAAGGCTGCACACAGACAATTAGGAGTGATGGGACTTTGAGGCGAGGGGGATGTTAAGTATTCAGGAAGCAGCGTGACAGGGAGGAAGAGGAGACATGGACGACCTGTTCTTTGGGTTTTGTCCGTGACCTGGTATGCTAATGCTGAGTTGGAAGACTTACAGCGAGGAATGACATTGGAAATAAAGATGGATTCGTTCAGTGTTGGATGCAGGTGTTTTGACAAATGATAGTTACATTAGACGATAATTTAAAAATATGTTGTTTACAGCGTCCCACGATTTTCTGCATCTGCTTCTGTTTCTTAAAGGAACCAAGATTTTGACATTAAATTTGATAAACATGATCCAAAACAAAACACAAAAAAAAAGTTACCAGACACAAGATTTGGTCATGAGAACAAAACAAAATGTGCAAATCACATACAAAATTCACCATGTTTGATTTGTTTAGTATCGGATGTGCACACATAGCATGAGTTCCAAGAGGACCAGCACAATCTGATTGATCCAAGTGGCATATGTATACATTTCAGTGTCTATAAATATTATTGCAAATCCTTTATTCTGGTTTCTTTATTTCTGTCTTTCTTTCACCAACAGAGTGTTATTATTTCATCACATCACACAGCATTTGCAGATATCATTTTTATTCCTCTTGAAAGTGCTAATGAACAAAGAAACCAGTCTTTGCGTCCAACTAATAGCACCACATCATCTCATTGTACAATCTGAAAACAACTAATAAACTTAGGATCGAAAGTAAGGGTTAGGGTTAGGGTTAGTTATTTGTGCGTGTTCTAAACTTGGACAGCCATACATTAGCCAAAGCATGTATACAAAGGCCCCGATCACATGGGTGGGGCGGGGCTCAAGCACCCACTGGAATGTCTGAGCACCCAGGCAAATTTTTCCTACTTTCATTAACAGGCTTCTCTAAATGTCTGAGAGCGCGCATTTATTTAGTCATGCAGCGTCTTTTACACTCTTCTCTCACTTTCTTTCATCTATATGCGCGAATATAATATATGCGACTCGAAACAGGCGAAGTGCAAATTATGCACAAAAACGATAGACATTTCGAACATGGGGGAGGCGGCTTTGATAAGCCACATGAAGGGGAAAAAGCACCAGTTACACGTAGCTGCTAACGCAAACACTATAGCTATTAGCTACTTCGCAAAGCCAGGAGCAACGTCACTAACCGCAACGACAACTAAGAAGGGACACTGGACTATACATAAAAAACTAAGTGCTTCAAGCGGAGATTTTGTGGGTAATGAAGATTCTAAACTCCCATTGCTCATTTAAGTCATCGGAGGACACGAGCAACCTGTTTATCGCTATGTTTCCTGACAGTCAAATAGCTTCACGTTTTTCGTGCGGTGAAAGGTGAAAGTGTGCATATATATGCAAGTTTGGACTGGCACCACATTTTAAAAGCTTGCTATTAAAAGAAGTGTCACAACAAATTGCATATGTGGTCCTCTTCGATGAAACTTTGAACCATCATTTACAATCTAAGCAAATGGATCTATACATGTCAGAGTGTGGGAGGAGCTGGAGATCCCTGAGCATAGGCTTTAAAAAAACATGGTTTGTTCTTTGGAAGTGTATTGCAGCACCACTGTGGTTAATATGAGGTCATAATTTGACCACATTTTGAGTTATTACATTTATGATGGTTAAATGACTTTATGAGATAAAAAACATTCCTGATAGAGAGTGAACTAAAATCACTTGACTTTCAAAATGAAAATACACTTAACCCAGAATAAAAACTCAGCCTATGACATTGAACATTACAGTCCTGACAAAACAGAAAAGACCTTGATACTTGCTCAGAGCGATCACAGACTTTCCTAACTTGCCTGTCTACAGTGGGACCTGGTGCGTCTCGTGGTTTCAGCAGACTCAAAGCACAGAGCGGAGAAAAGAGGCTGCATGCTTTGGAGCTTTGTACGATCACGTTTCGACTCCAACGCTGCCGTAATTATCCCAAATTGTGTCTTCTGGGGCCCTCCTCATCCCACGGGACCCCCACAGTCTGGGCTCCGACCCAAGTCTGCTCAGCACTATCCCGTAAGCGCATTGGTGAGAGCAGCAGCTACAAAACCTCCATTCACAGGGCCCGGGGACAGAAGGAGACGAATGGGAAAGTTGAATGCATAAGCTAATAGGTTTAGTCGATGCACCTGCAAAAGAGGTCAAGTGGAGTGCAGCCAAGTAAACTGTGTGCTTAAGAAGAGTTACAGTTTGTCTGATTGTCTGCTCAGGAGTGAGTAAAGAGAACCATGGAGTGTATTCAGTCAATGATAAAAAGAATGACGCAAAAAAAAAATGAAGGTCTTGAGTTGTGCAAAATTAACTTACTGCATGTGATCTTTATGACATTAAACACATTAAACACACCCTGGACAGTGATCAACTTGTCGCAGGGTTAGACAGACAAACATTCACTTTCTCATTCATTCACTCACTAGAAGATTTTTTATTTATTTATTTTTTACAGTGATGCCAATTAACTTTAGCATGCATGTTTTTTGGAGGTGGGAGGAAGCAGGAGTACCCGGAGAAAACCACACTGACACGAGGAGAACATGCAAACTCAACCATAGAGAGAAGTTGATATGGTCCAACCAGGGAATTGAACCACAATATCCTTATTGGGAAGTCAAAGCTTGATTCCGGGGCTAAAACTGTTTTTTTTTTTTTTTTTTTTTTCACAAATTACAAGTAAATTGACAAACAATAACAGAGATAGAGCCTTTAGCCAACTCTTTTGGAGAGTCATATTTATGAATGAATAGGTAAACAATGTACATTTCTTTGGCACTAAACTCGAACTAAAACTATCAAGAAGAGAATAGAAATGATACAGAAAGAAAATAATAAAAACTACAATAACAATGGTCCTACTGTCTTTACTCTAGTCCCACTGCTATGTGATTAGAACTCTCAAACCATAAACCACTGGTTCAAATGATTACTTTGTTACACACTAAACCTCTGCTACAGTTACTCTGTTACACACTAAATACTCCATTATATTGTTATGTTACTCGTTTGCTTCACCAAAGCTCTGTTACACTGTAGCTGCTACATTGTTAACACTAAATCTCTATTACATTGTTGCGTTACTCTGTTACCACTAATGACTCTGTTAGACACTAAAAGCTTGTTCCACGCTGCCGTTACACTAATGACTCTGTTCCAATGTTATGCTACTCTGTTACACACTAAAAGCTCTGTTACACTGTTACTGCTACTCTGTTACACGCTAAAGCTTTGTTACGCTGTTGCTGATACACACTAATGACTCCGTTACACTGCTACTCTGTTACATGCTAAAGCTCTGTTAGACTGTTGCTGATACACACTAAACACTCCGTTGCACTGCTACTCTGTACACTGTTACTGTTCTCTGTTACACGCTAAAAGCTCTGTTACACTGCTGCCTTTAAACACTAATGACTCTGTTACTGTTGCTTCTACTCTGTTACACACTAATGACTCTGTTACACCACCTGTGATTACTGTTCTCTGTAACACCAAAAGCAGGTAAAAACAAAAAAGGAACAGCCTAAACTGTGAGGTCATAAGTGAATTTAAAATTAACATTTCAGACAAGTCACACAAAACATCCTTGACAATCATAATGAATGCTATGAACATGTAATAGCTATCATTGAGCACAATCAGAAAAAAAATGCATACAATGTTAGACATCACTTTCACATGTAAACTCAGCCTCTATGATTTTAGTTATGTCATCTAACTTGGTTAAACTCATAGAAAAAAAGCAAAATAAATACTACGAAAAAAGATTTAGATTTCTGACTTACACCATCTCTCTGTAATGAAACAGAAAACATGTAACAAAGAATGTCATTTGAAAAAACACATAGATTTTTGTATTGATCTCCACCAGGACAGAACATCTAATTAAAGTTTTTTTGTACCAATATGTGCTGTGGTAATTGGTGTGTTGTTCATAGATTAACTATATTATTGGTTAACAGTGACATGCATGCACAACCAAAGAGACACTGGTGGAGGAAATGTTCCACATTTACTCACTGACAGAACAAACAAGTCAAAAATTAGAACGCTCAATGTTTTTAGTTAGAATTCTGAACAAACTTTAGAGGCTAAGTATACTCAACAAAAATATAAACGCAACACTTTTGTTTTTGCTCCCATTTTTCATGAGATGGACTTAAAGATCTAAAATTCATTCCAGATACACAATATTACCATTTCTCTCAAACATTGTTCACAAATCTGTCTAAATGTGTGATAGTGAGCACTTCTGCTTTGCTGAGATAATCCATCCCACCTCGCAGGTGTGCCACATCAAGATGCTGATCTGACATCATGATTAGTGCACAGGTGTACCTTATACTGCCCACAATAAAAGGCCACCCTGAATGTGCAGTTTTGTCTCACAGCAAAATGCCACAGATGCCACAAGCATTGAGGGAGCGTGCAATTGGCATGCTGACAGCAGGAATGTCAAAGATCATGTCAATGCACCAGGCACTGGAATATGTTAATTGCAGGCATACTCACCGGACATGTCACCCATTGAACATGTTTGGGATGTGCTTGACCGGCGTATACGACAGCGTGCACCAGTTCCCACTAATATCCAGCAACTTCGCACAGCCATTGAAGAGGAGTGGACCAACATTCCACAGGCCACAATAGACAATCTGATAAACTCTATTGAAGAAGATGTGTTGCACTGCATGAGGCAAATGGTGGTCACACCAGATACTGACTGGTTCTGAGTCCCCAGACCGCCAATAAAGCAAAAACAAATGCACATTTCAGGGTGGCCTTTTATTGTGGGCAGTATAAGGTACACCTGTGCACTAATCATGATGTCAGATCAGCATCTTGATGTGGCACACCTGTGAGGTGGGATGGATTATCTCAGCAAAGCAGAAGTGCTCACTATCACACAATTAGACAGATTTGTGAACGTGTTTGAGAGAAAGGGTAATATTGTGTATCTGGAATGAATTTTAGATCCTAAGTCCATCTCATGAAAAATGGGAGCAAAAACAAAAGTGTTGCGTTTATATTTTTATTGAGTATATATGTCTAGTAAACAAGCATGCACGTTTTTTTGAATGGGAGAATGTTTTAATTTTTTTCTAAGTAAACACTTGAAACATGATTACATTAAAGAGGAAATCTATGTGTGCATCTCTATTCTAAAAACTGTGGTCCGGTTATCGGCCAGGTTGGGGGGGCATTTATTTTTAAGTCCTAGATTTAGATTTTTACATCATTGTTATGTTCTACAATTAAGAAAACGCAAATTAATATTCTACAAATGCCATATAAACACCTAAATACAACATAGGAAAATATTAGTGATGCAAAGTTCCAATTTTTTTGAACAACTCCTAGCTGTTAACGATAATAATTGAGTCACTAGTGAACGGTTTATTGCATTATTAATAATACTATTATGTATTTGCAGAGAAATACAAATACAAGGGGAGAAGGTGACTTTTTTTATGGAGCACTGGAGTAGAGACCTGCACGGGACTAGATTTTCATGACCGCTCCCGCTCGATCCCGAAGCCTCCGTGACCATTCCCGCCCGATCCCGACGCCCCCATGTGCCTGCCCGCCCGAGAAACTCCTGCGGGTCCCGTTGGGTCCCGACTTTTTTTTTTTTTTGGTGACACGGAGGTTGCGTGGCGGCCCAGGGCATAACAACATGGACACAAATGACTAAACTCTGCATAACTCTCTGCATCTAGTTTTAAAATCATAGGTACCAGCCTAAATAATCTGCATTAAAGCAATTATGTTCGTTTGACACATTCAATCATAAAGCCATGATGTCTGGTGTATTTCTTACCTGAAATACAAAGCTCCTCACACCTCCAGTTTCTGCTAAACAAACACTTTACTTGCCCAAACTCCGTGTGTATTATTTCCATCTCCCCGTGCGTAAAAGCCAGCATTCATTCACTCCTCTGGGAAAGCTTCCGTGCTGCGGCTGCTGCTGGCGCGAGGACGCACAGATGATGCTCTGACACGCTAGACTAAATACAGCAACGAGTTTATGTGTCTGCACTTTGCAGGTGTCCGTGTTGCGTCTCTCTGTTGACCCAGCAGCGCGCACAAAGCGGTATTTCTTTCTTACTACGTAATATTTTTAAGACAGCGGAGAGAGCGCGGGTCCGGTCGGGACCCGAGGTGTTTGGCCTGACCGCCCGTTCCCGCCCGAGGCAACGTTAAAACTGCCTGATCCTGAGGGTTTGCTCACGGGTCCCGTGGGTCCCGCGGGAATTCCCGCCCGATGCAGGTCTCTACACTGGAGTCACTGCAAACTTTTTACAAAATTGCAAGGTAAGATATTAAGTCTTGAAACTCAAATTGTGGTCTTGCATGTTCGCAATATCTTTACATTTTGAAGCGTCTAGATTATAATAAATCAATCACACATTGTATTACTACAGCTTAGCATGTAAAGAAAGTGTTTCTGCAGTAATCAATGCCCTCTCCGTCCTCAAACTCTCTGGCTTACCTGCGTTTTAATGTAAGCTTTTTAATAAATGCAGCATAGCTAATAATCGTTCTTTTAAATGACTCTCTATGATGAACAAATCATGAAGATATGAATCGTTTCAAAGAGTCAAAAGTTTCATCACTAGAAAATACACAACGCTAAAGGTTTAACAAGAAGGCAAAGTCTCTTTTATACTTTTGCTCTCAACTGAAATTTCACACAAAGCAGAGCTGGAGGCCACTTTTGAAACTCCTTGTATCCTCGTGTAAGTTTGTGAACTTAGCTTTTCCACTCCAGCAGTTCTCAAGGTCTTTCCAAGTCAAACAAGTCCTGAAACTCTAGTTCAAAGAGCATTGGAGATGGAAGGAGAGGCCAGAGACAGACTCAAACATTCACACGCTTCACAACTTACACCATGAGCTGCCAAGAAACTCAGAATGTAACTTGAAAGGCTTATAAGTATACGATTTCAATACAACAACGACAATAAAAGCTCTATTATTGAAATCACAATCACACTGGACCAGTCAGATGCATACAAAATACAGAAGGTTATAAATGCATTATTTTATCCCTTGTGCATTTTTGGGTGGAAATACAAAATTTACTCTAAACATGTTGATCTTTTTTGTCATTTCATTTAATTAAACTAGTAGGTTATTCCAGTCTTGCTCCTTTGGCAGAAAAGGAAGACAGACACCAAGATGTTCTGTACATAAAACACAGTTTCTTTGAAGACAATCTCTGTACAATTTATGCAGTAGCTACACTTGATGGTGTTAGCTACTTGCCTGAACAGCCAGCCCATGCCTACAATTCGTTCAAATCCAGAAGTCTGGAATACAAGACATCTGAGACAATCACTTGTTCCAAATGCTACCCCTCCCCTCCCTTGGACATACAGATGGAAATAGCTTAAGTAGAAATCTGGTGCAAGCATGTCGCCTTTGATGCTAAAATGCAAAGTTGTACAAATGTCCTAAATAAACTTCCTAATTGTGTCAACAACCATGCTATTGTAACAGCGTGTCACATGAACACCATTCTATTTTTTGCAGTGCGTATATCTGTCTAGTTCATAATCAATGTGAATGTAATTATGAAACGGACTAACAATCCTCACACCCTAAACTACAAGCCCCAAACCTAAATTTAGTTTAATGCCATTGAAATCCTCACCACATCGGTGGTCCAGAACCACGCCAGGAAAAAAAACAGGCAGAGGTTGTCGTCATGACACACAATTTGTCATGGTGTGCTATTTATATGCAATCCATGAGAACATGTTGGAGCAGCAAACCATGTTCAGAGCCTGAACTGAAAAAAAAATCTTGTGCTACATATTCATGATAACATCCGGTTTAGCGTGTCGTTGTCCCTGTGGAATTTTCATGTTTTCTGTGACTGGAAGCCCACCTTCGAAATTGAAAGGTGGCTCTGATTCCAGATCCTCACGTCTTGTAAGTCGTCTGTCAAAGCTTACTTGCCTGACTGGCTGGTCAGGCAAGTAAGCTACTATTGTAGCCAGCTGTCCTGGGCAGACTGACTGAAGCGAGACTGCCATTGACCCTCCCAACACTACCTACCATTCTCACATTACACACAACAGATCCAATCTCGCAATGTGGGTGAAATGTCTTCCCTAAGGCCTCGTGTAGTACTCAAGACCTTTCCAAGATCACAGAGTTCCAAGACCGAGACAAGACCCAGGCCACTGAGGGTCAAGATCCAGGCAAGACCAAGACCCTTGATCCATCAAGACCAAATCAAGACTACCTTTGTAAGCTCAGTTATACTTTAGCCAAAATCCAGAAGGCAAAGACAACTAAGCATCTACTTTTAAAAAGGGTTTTCATTTTAGTCTAAAATAATAACAATTAGACAAGTTTTATCATCCCAAGGCTCAGACACAACAGATTGCAAGAAAACTAAATGGAAATTACATTAGTAATCAATGAATAGTTTCCGATTAAACTTACCACAAATATGGGTTATTTTAACACATTAGCGGGCCTTAAGTGCAACTTCCTCTCGGTGATTTTCTATTCAGCCATTAAAATAACAAACAGGCTTAATGTGTTTCTCACAGCTCATAAAAGAACCCTTACTGTCGTTCAGCAAAGACCCACATTTAAGTGATTATAATGAAAGAGCAACTTGCAGAATAAGTGTAAGGTCAATGTGACTTAATATGGCTTTAATGTGCTTTTAAATAGCACAAAGAGAGGTGAAGTTAGAGGCTCCAGCGCTCGGACAAAACAGAAGAGGGATACATTATGTGAATATGCTAACAGTTAATGCTTGGTCAGATATAAAAGTTCTTTAGACAGAGATTTACTTTGGGTGGGAAAAAAATGACTTTGGCTGACAGTCGGCCACACTAACAGACCTCTGTGGGCAAACATACATTGACAGTGATCAGACAACTGCTCAACAACCAGAACCTCAATGTGAACTTCAAAATACATTGTTCACCTTCCAATTGAGTGGACAAAAATCTAGTTCCATGAACTTGCCTATCACTTTCCCCAAGCAGGCCACGCACCCACAAAATGCCTGCTGACTGTATTATTGTGCATAATCTGGTGTGGGATTATGTAAATACACTTTTGAGTGGAAATGCAATGACACTCCTATGTGAAATTACGACTGGGAAACTAAATAATTTCATGCCATTGCTGATGAAAATACCTTTGACTATTATTAAATGTTTTCCTTGGCAAGTTATTTTATTATGTGAAACTCTAGCTATACAGAATGAATTGCTATCCATATACTGTATAAGTAAACTCAAAATGTTATTTATTTGTTTATTCCTCAGAGCAAACTTATAGGCATTGAACATTGTTAGGGATGGGAAGAGACAGAATTTCCATGAGACAAGACGAGCTACGAGATTGGGTCTTTGAGTTTGAGACAAAATGAGATTTAGAAATAATTTGCATTATTTGTTTCAATTAAGAATTGAAACAACCAAATTTTAAAATTATTGTTTACTATTAGTTTAATATTTATTTAGTTGAGCTTTACCTTTCATAATGTCTGTCACCTTGTACTCCTATTATTTAATTATCACGAGGTAAATCATTTGACTGAAATTGATCTGCTCAGGCTCCGCCACTTTCTCCTGCCTCTGCCCCGACAGAGAAGAAGCCAGACTTTGTACTTTTTACAAATTTATTGATGACATAGGCCAAAATATCTCTTTGTGGATCTATTTTAAACTATGGGAGTGAAAAACACTGCTCTGTTCCCGCGATGTCCGTGCATATATTATATTTTTCACACTAACTTTTACAATGTTTAGGACTAATTATCTCTGTCAATATTGATCCTATCATTATGAAATAAAAAAACTGGGGCAGAGTTTAGACTGTTTTCTGTCAGAATAAGTCTGCTACAAGTTTGTGTGTGGAGGAGACTTTTTACTAGAGCTGCTCAAATATACAAAACATGAACATTCATAATAGCCTGTGTATAAGGAAAAGACAGGGCTTTTTCTGTCCAGGCACCAAAGCTCTGGAATGCTCTACCAGACATTATCAGATCAGCAACACTGTGGCTGCTTTTAAATTAAAATCAAAAGCTTTTATAGAATTGCTTATTCCTAGCTCTTTATTCCATTTATTATTTTTAATTTTTTAATTTTTATTTTTTATTAAAGACTTGTTGGTCTACTTCCTTCATACCTGAGTGTGTATCTTCAGCGTAGGCCTGATGGACCTCATCAGTTGCGTTCTCAGTATGTCTACTCATTGATTGTTCCCAATGTTAGAACAGAAAAAGGAAAAATGTATTTTCAATATTGTGCTCCAACAGATTGGAATTCTTTACATAGAGTTTTAAACTCCAAACTCTTGTCTCTATGGCTCATTTGACTCTCTTCTGAAAGACCTGGAAATGCAATCATTAACCTGTAACTGTTTTTAACTATGTCTTTTCTGTTTATTTTAAAATGTCTGTGTTTTGGGTTGTGTGTGTTGGAGCCTCTTGGCCAGGACTCCCTTGAAAAAGAGATCTCCGAATCTCAATGGGACTTTCCTGGTTAAATAAAGGTTAAATAAAATAAATAAATTTATTATTGTTTGTTTTAATTGTTTTATGAGCAATGTTTCATCGATGTTGTGAAGCGCTTTGTAACTTGGTTTTGAAAAGTGCTATACAAATAAAGTTATTATTATTATTACTGGTAACTACCACTTCACAATATCTACCATCTTTTCCAGAGCAAATGAAGGCAGCATTTGACTCCATTGTTCTCTGTTGGTACATAATCTAAGTTGAAGTAATGATGAATGAAATGATAATGAAATCAAATGTATGTAGAGCTATGTAGAGCCCCAAATTCCCACAAAAGTCACCTCTGAGGCGTTCACGAGATTGTCGAATTAGCAAACACAAATGTAAGAACAATAAAACAGTAAAGCTGCTGCTAAGCTAAAAACATTGTCCCATATCTGTAACAGGTGCATTTAAACGTGAACAGCAGAGTGATCGTGAGAGAGTGCGTTCAGCAGCTGGTCTGGAGTCAGTTACAGTTTGGCGGAGGAGCTTTTGACAGCAGTGACACGCAGACCGGCTCCTCACAGACCTCGCTGTCAGACGCACTGCCGCGGACCTGCCATGAAAAATGAAATATGACGCTGCAGGAGGAGGAGACTGGAGAGTGAAGAACCTAACAGGCCGGTGACAGCGCAGAACAGAGCCGTCTCCACGTACGGGAGACAGACGGGGAGACGTGCCGAGCGGCGCTGGGTTTGTAAAGGCTATACTTTGGACTTCTCGGTGAAATTATAGGTAATGTCAGCTGGATGTATTAGACAAACGGTGCTTAAAGAGGCATTGACACATAACATACTGTGGGGAAATCCTCAGAGCAGTTGAGGCTTTGTGCAGAGTGTGATATTTGAGATTTTAACAATAAATAGTACTTTCCTAGCATTTTTTTGTCATGTCCTCATTGTGCATTATGACAAAATAACTTGAATGTGACAAAAACAGACAGTAGGATGTTATTAGGCGTTTTTACACATGAAAGTGCCAAGAACCAGGTATCAGAAACCCTTCTACACCCCTTCTTTCACGGGATCAATTCTACCCTAGGGACAAGTACCTGCTGCATTCGCACTGGGGACATTCGGTGCTGGACGATGCGCCAAAATTCGGTTGAGGATGGGAAACCATTTGCTGTTTTTTTCTGTTAGACCCACTCCGGCTGTTGTAGTCCTTGATTTTCTTTTAGTCCTGTGTTGTTTTTGTGTTGTTTTTTTCTCACAGCAGTGGGAAATCTCAACTTGGCCTAGCTCTAGAAAAAAATCTTCAGCAAGCTAGCTTATTTCTGGATCCCTCAAAGCCCTACTCTACCTCGTCGTTAGCGTACGGACTTAGCAGTGCTTGTACCTCTGCATCCATACATCTCTCACCGCCATCAGTAAACTTTAATGCCATTATTACTATAACAAAACTTTTCAATGTGCCTTTAGTTGCGTATATCGTGCGCCAACAACATCTCAAATTACGTCGCTGCGTCACTGAAACGTTTTCAATCTAAGGGAAAAGTACTTGCCCCAGAGCAAGTTAAGTTAGCACATTGGCCTCCCTGATTCCTGGTCCTTCTTATGTGGGAACATGATAGAAGAGGGGCCAGGGGCTAAAAAGATTCCAGAAACAACAAAAAGTTCTTACAGTACGCAAACGAATAATATCTTCACTCACCTCGTATTTAAATAATTTTTTGCTTCGCTCATTGATTCTGCAGAAATTTGCAAAGTTTGTCAGTTCCACGTGATATTTTTTCTCTGTACTTTTTTTGTTGTTGTGAGCAGCCATGTTGGTTTTCACATGGCAGACGATGAATATCTCTGATTGGCTAATTAATCTGTCAATCACGACCACTGAAATTCGAAAGAGGGACACGATGGCCATAGACAATATGTTTTATTATGTATCGTCTGGATTTTCCAGGCAAAAAGACTGCTGCTCTGGAAGAGACTCCTGACTGGCTGGGTCGCATCAACTGATAAAGTTTTGCTTTTTTGCAATCTTGGAAGCAAAAGATGTGCTGTAGAAAATCTGGGCAGCAACAACAGGACATGTTTCCATTCCCTGCTGTAAAGGGAATGGAAACACAGTAAAACCAAGTAGGGATAGTGGAAAACATAAAGTTGAAATGTTTTTGGCCATTGCAGTGAGCAGACCCTGAGTTTGAACTGGATCTATTTTGACCTGAAGCTAATCTCAACTCCAATGGTTGTTCTAACACCGCATCAATCTCTGCAACGAGAAAATAAAATCCTTACTTGGGACCGTCTCAAGGGGTTTACTTCCTTAGACTGCCTCACTTTGCCCATGCGGTTTTACAATAAAATAAAACACGAGAACAATGACCAGTTACAAATCAAATTTATGTCTCCCATTGCTCTTCTCTCCATCTCCAGGAGCTCTTGATAATGTGCAGACCACAGCAGTGCATCTCTGTCTGTGCGGAGCAGCTGAGGTGAAGAGTCACTGGAGAATTCTGTGTTTTGTGCTCAGAACCCGAACGACTCGACAATCAATCACCCTCAGCACAAATCCACCCGGAGCTTTTGGCCTTCCAACCATCTCTATCTCCCAGACACTTATTTTAACACACGGCTACCTCCGAACCGAAATAGAACTGTACATACATCTTGTAGTAAGTCTGTCAATGGGAAAAGTGACAGCGGAGAATAGGATACGCTTTGTGTGAGACTTCCAGATAACATATGGAGGTGCTCTTTGAAACAAGCCAGAAAGTCGACATTTTAAGGGTTGAATGTAAATATGGGGTTTGTGTGTCAAATGTGCATTTCTTTTGAATACGTAATTCAACCTGGACAGACTCAAACAGACAAAATGATTAATGAATAATACAGATTTGGCGCTTAGGTCCCGGAAAAAAAAAAAAAATGTGCATGCGATAAATGGTGAGCTGTTGGAGGAAGAGATTTCCCCTGAAGCCTAGACACTGGTGGTGGTGAATAAGGAGAAGGTGGAAGAGAGGTGGAGATGGGGTGGAGGAGGGTTGCGATGCAGGTGCTCATAAGAAGCAAACAGCAACGATTGAGCTGCTCTTTTGAATATGGCCCTGACACCCTGATAGGCTGAGAGAGGGGAGGAGTAAATGAGAGCTGAAGCTGATTGGACGAGCTGAGACATGATTGGATCTGAGATGAAGGACAGGTGTGATGATTGCTGAGGTAGAAGCAGATATCGTCTTCCAGGCTGAATTTCCATTTGTACTGACATACAATGTGGAATGTGCAGTGATAGCCAATGTTATGATGGGATCGTGCAATTATAATGGGATTGTGCAATTATAATGGGATTGTGCAATGTTGGGAAATGTGTCATGAAAGTTAAAGCGCAATGATCTGGGCTGTGCAATGAAAGTGAAGTTGTATATGAAATGTACTTTTTTTTTTTTTCTGTTTCCCACTGTGGCCTTGCTCAATTGAACTACGGATGGAATTTAGCCCTTGCCTAAAATCCAGAGTATTAACATTCATGTTTTTATCATGTCTTTCTATTAACATGTTCTGTCCCAATCAAATACATAAATAAATACAAACAAGTGCTACTCCAAGCATCCTTAAAGTTATTTATTCATGTTTTACATAAATATATACATATTCTACCTAAAGCCAGTGTCCAGTGCATGCCTTGGACTGTTCTGTGATTCATGAATGTCACACTACAAGACACAGGGAATTTCAAATCATTATACATGTATAAGGTCACAATGTACAATCACTATTGTGTCTACTATAGGCTGGGACAATATGCTTTTCTCACGATACAATTATGATACAAGGGGCTGTGAAAAATGATATACAGAACATATTAAGAACAATACTTTTACCATAACATACGCAAAAATGTAGCAAAGTCAATGTGCATTGCAAAACAATAGGTTTGTAGTTTAGTATTATAGGGATCCACTTTGGTGCTGATTGATTCTGAAAAGTTTGGTGTTGTTACAATCCTGATGTGATCAGCAGTTTTGATTATGTAAATGTAACAAGGTTAAATGTTCTGTAACTTTGCATTTTATCTACATTCAAGTATTGTGATACATGTGCCAAGATACAATATGGTGCGATACAAATTGTGCCACAACTTATTGCAAAATGATGTATTGTCCCAGGGCTAGTGATCAGTGACTTGGCTGACATGACTAGGTGTTTTCTGGTTTAAATTTAAAATGTTAAGCTATTTACAATCACAATCACTGTGGCTTTGTTGTTTAAACACACTTCTCTGGGAACAGACAGATAGTTCTGTGGAACAATCCAAGCACAGCAAAACAAGAAGGAGGCGATGGGCCCTTTACCAAAAAAAGTTAATTACTGCCACATTACATTATTTTTTTCAATGGACTACTGCTGCAAGTATGTTTCAGATGAGGGAACACTGGTAAAAGTTCAGAAAAGAAAGTAGTTTTGTATAGAGAACCGGAAATGACCAAACTCCAAACAATGTTTTGCTCAGTCTAAAAGTGAGTTGAAAAAGCTGTTTGAGCCGCCCACCACTGACCTGGCCCAGCAGGACAATAACACAGTGAGAGTGGGTTTCCAAAGCCAGGCCTGAATCATGGGCCTGTTCACAAACACTTTGGTAAAAAGACTGTCCACTTCACACACTCAGCCGGAGCATGAAAGACCTCAGGAGTGGGCGCTCATTCATTCTGCTGCACAATACTGGACTCCGACCACTCCAACACAAATTAAAACCATGGATCAGCTCAGCTAAAATGTGGGTCCTGACTTATATTTTTCAAACTATTCAAAATATTTTAAATATAATGCTTTTGTTTGTTTTTAAAGAACATATTACACTGGTATTATTAAGGTTAATATACTTTATTGTCCTTGTTGGGGAATTTGATTTGCTTGAGAACCCCTATGCTAAACGTTCAGTATTAAATTTGTGCTGTTCTCTGTGTGACAAGTTATATAACACAACATCCCTTTGCATTGACAGCTTTAGCATGTTTATATTTTATAATATTTACTAAACGATTCTGTGCGGGCTCTGCCACCTTTAACAGCAAAAGAGTCACTTTTGACCAATTTAAACCAAATCAAAATCGGATTTTTTTTTTTTTTTTTTACAAAGTTAAACATAAAAACATTGTGTACATTCACAAAAATGTATTGGACAGCAAGACTAACCAGTATTCACACACTAAACCGATGATTTTCAGCCAGTGTCAGGGAACACTATAGTGTTTCTTGTTATACTACCAAATGTGCTATGAAAAATGAATCAGTTTTAATAATTTCACTTCATGAAATCAGATTCAGTAATTATCTTACCATTTTAATGTATCCGGAATACCCTTTTGTCAATAAAATAAAAAAACAAACAATCACGATTTTTGAAGTCATTTGCATTAGGGCTGTCAAGCGATTAAAAATTTTAATCGCGATTAATCGCATGATTGTCTTGAGTTAACTCACGATTAATCGCATATAATTAAATGTTTTTATTTTATATATTTTAATGTATTTTACATTAATATATATTTAGCTTTAATTCCTGTTTATTATGTCTTTATTTGTTATTATTTGTGTTCTTGAAGTGTAAAATAATGTTTATATATAATTTTTTTTAATATATTTTATTATTTTACAATAATGCATTCCCATAACATTAGGCCAAATCATGGGAGTGAGACGTCTCACTCATTTTAAACATTTATTACACTGCTCTTTCACAATAAAGCGCTTTCTGCAGCTGGAGATTATGAAGCTTTTATTGTGAAGGATTTAAAGGAAGTGTTAGTTAAAACGAGCGAAGCTTTACGCTAGTTAGCGGAGCCAAAAGTAGAACAACGAAAGTTTTTACCGGAGTTTTGAAAGCCTATTCTGGATATTGGATCGTTTCAACAACCTGAGTGGACAAACATCGCATTCAGTGACCACGGACCGCGACTTTATCAAGACACGGGAAGGTGGAAACATGTACGGAGCCTCCTCATCAGCTGATGGAGCTGCACATGGACGGAGCCGAGGTAAACAAACACACTCACGCTCAGACAGTCGTGAGATCGAGTGGAAACGTTACCAAAGTCCACAAAAGTGAGCCAGCAGAGCCTTGTTTAGGTCTCTTTCTGCTTGTGCTCTGTGTTTTTCTATGAACCTCACGTCATTGGAGCGTTTAATGGTGAAAAATAAATATGCGATTAATTTGCGTCAAAAAAATTGTCGCCGTTAAAATAGTTTTGCGTTAACGCGATAAAAACGCGATAAAACTGACAGCTCTAATTTATATATATATATATATATATATAGACTGTATCTATGAATTTGACTAAACTGTGACTTAGGCTCTGCCCCCTTTCTCTTCCCTCTGCTGCTGCAGACAGATGCACACAGAAAAGAAGGTGTCTGAGATTAAACATAGTCAAATATCTAAATATCTCCTTGTGGATCCATTTTAAATTATGTTTAAGTCAGAAAAACATTGCGCTGTTTGACTATATTTTTTTGTGCCAATTTTTACCATGTTTAAGACAAATTATCTACGTTAATATTTGTCCTATCAATGCGCAATCAAATCTGAGACAGAGTTTCGACTCCTTTCTGTCCGATTATGTGCTCTACAAGTCTATATGTGGAGAAGACTGTTTACTACAGCTGCTCAAAGACACGCAACTAAATCCTTTATGAACATTTCCAAGACTGCTGGATCGTTCTTTACGCATGCGCATGATCGTGACAATTTGATCTTGCGCAATCTTGTCCCTCCCTAGTACATATACAACTAAATGTCAAAAACAAATGATAAGCACATATCCACGCCTTTTTTTTCCCCATCAATATGTTACAAAAAGCCAAAGCATAAAATAAGCACGCATATTGGTTGAAGCTATGTGACGAAATTTTTTGGGGTTTAACCGGTAGATTTAGGCTTCAAGTACTACAAAGGCTAAGTTAAGGAATAGGATTTGGGGTAAGTTAATATTTACCCGTTAAACTCAAAGAAAATGTCGCCATGTGACTTCCACCAAAATTTGTGATTTTTGGATTTTCGTAGCATACTGACGTAAAAAAGTCATGAAAACATTTTGCTGTATTAGGTTCCTTTTGGAACTGGGCTGCATTGGTACAGGACTAGAATTACATAAGGATGTCTGAGTTTGGTGAATTATTGGAGGTAAAACTCAGACTATGTTCGAAAGTATTACAATTTACATGAGGTACCAAGGCAAATATAAAGCCTTGCAATTAGGACATTAGACTAAACACATCAAACATGACAAAGATAATGCAACATGGCCCAGAATTACTTTTAACATGAGACTAAACCATGTGTGACATTGTTCTAAACGTGAATGGTTTTGACTCTAACAAAAAAAAAAACAGGTACTGCCACTGGGCTTTGAAGTAAGTATATATTCTCTCTCTCTCAATTCTCACAAGCTTCAAACATTTCTGGAATCGTGTAACATCCCGGCAGCCCACACAATAACCGCATTCTGCCGCTCCACCGCCGTGACCCTGAAGCCATCAACGGACAGTAATGAAAACGCATGGCCCCGTTTCTCTCAAAAGTCAGCATTTCGCACAACTCAATATTAAACGCACGCGAACGTAACTCGATTTGCCCCACACAAAAACAAGATCAAGCATCTCGTGACGACACCCGGCGACGCTAATGACAAGACGCGGCGCTAAAACGCTTGCCACTCCGCCCGTCCATCAGCTAAATCAAAATAAATTATACATGCAGCTGGGGAGGAGTTGTCCAAGTTCGCTCAAATCTGGTTGAAATGATTTTCTACGAGACGTGGGCCGCGTCGCATTTTTCATCCTTTGTCTTCTTGTGTTTTCTGGGAGCATTTTCTCATTATCTGCAAAACAGCTGAGAGAGAGTGGGTGACTGCTTACAAGCCAAAAGCATGAAGGCACATTTGTTACTCTGGGAAAGAAAGAACGAGAGAGAGAGAAAGAAGGAAAAGTGCAAAGCAAAGGAAGGAAGGGCAAGTTTAAAAAGGGTGAGATTAAAAATGTGGATGTCAAAAATTATGTGGCGGAAAAGCAGTTTGCCCGGCTATATTTCTTAGTGATTTCCAAACGTTGGCATTTTCATTTGGAGCATACGTCATGTGACTTTTGCAGTGGCTTTAAGTTGAAACTATGGCTGGGAAAATTGAGTTATAGTAGTGACTAAAGAGAGTGTAGCCATGGAAACTTATAGCACTAATAGTTAGTTCCAGTCGTCCATGGAGGTTGGAACTTGGATTTCGAAGTAATGTTTTATCCAAGTGCTGTGTTCCAGTGGTCATGTTGGATTACTTTTACAGTAATGGGCCAATCAAGTAATAAATAGGGCTGGATACTGTTAGATATCAGTACTTTAACGGGTCTTTCTTTTCGAGACCGGTTCCTTAACGGTTCTTTTTTCAGTTCCAAAACAATTTTTACAGCGACGAGCAGGAGGATGATATGGCAACGTTTGGATAGTATCATGTGTTTAGCGACATTCTTTTGCCTTAACTTCAGACTGTGAATGGATCACATGGATTATGAAGCTGAACACACAGACTGTAGACAGAAAGGCTCACACTAGAGACTGTGTTTGGAATATTTTTCTAACTCTGGACTCGTTTCTTGTGTTTAAGAAGGTAAGATGACATACTGCGCTTTGTTTTGGAGGATTGAAGTTTGTAAGCGCAGTCATAAGCTTGTGCACACTTTGTTTTTAAAGAAATAACAAGTAAATTGCATACTCATTTGTGCAGAGAGCAGTCCGAAGCTCATGCGGTTTGGGAAAAGTAACAAACGGTCGCTGAGACGTGGAGCGTAGTTCGTGTCATTGTTGAATGTGCATTAGGCACATACTGTAGGCTATGTGGTCTTTTTGCTGTTTGTGGAATGAAATTTGTGTCATTATAGAGAGTGGTGGTGTTTTGATGGTCTGCTTAGTGACGCGGAGATTTAAAGACAAAGAACCTAAAAATGACACCGTTGATGCATCATCTTTTTGGTTCCAGCATTTCTCAAACGTTTTTGATCGGTTCCAAAGAGGAACCATTTCTCGGTGCCCAATCCTACAAATAAATAGCTTGACAAAACAGCCAAAATACAGATTGCTTTATGACAATTTATCAACTCAAACATTGCTGTTACCACAACAGTTCTTGGGTTTTCGTTTACATTAGTTTGGTGTAGTTGTTAGCAATATTAACAATGCAGCACAAATAGCACGTTTATAACAACAGAAGCGCTTAAGTGATGCAAAAGCAGAGTCACAGAGGCGTGTGAACTGTCGAGACAGACTAAAGAGGAAATAACACAGGTACGATCACTAATGAAGCTGTCGGAGGTTTATCTTTGCCAAAAGGTAGGGCGCTGCCATGTTCTATTTTCTACCTTGGATTCTCAAACTCTCCCAGTCCGAGTTGGAGAGCAGTTCTAGTGGGAATTTACAAGTCGGTACTTGGAAGATCCAAGCTTTGGGTACCACTTGAACACACTATAAATGCGGAGTTCCAGCAGCCATGTGGTGTTAGCAAGTTATGATAAATAACACATTCAGACTAAAAAGAATGTGAAGGTTCTTAAAGATCCCCAGTGTAAGCTTTGGCCAAAAAATAAATGGTGGAAATATCAAGGGGCCAAGTCATCACAAGGTTAACACACAGACAGATGCAAACTTGACTCAGAGAGATCACACAATGGCGATTTGGTCTGACAACAGAATTGAACCCACAATCCTCTCATTGGTAAGGCAGAGCTTTAACCACACTGCTTCATTTATTCACTGCTGTATGTGTAGTTAATATGAATCGAATCATAGGTGCTGACTATTTCCTCTGAAACATGACCCTGTCCATCAGAAGTGATTAAAACAGTAAAAATAAAACTGTATCCCGGACGTGGATGGGCCTCACTGCTCCTCTGCACTGAAAGATTGATATTCTACGTATCAGTGCTTTTGCAGGAATGACACATAAATATTGATTTGGCTGGAAACACAGTATTTCTCCTTCTACCCACGACATGTTCACACCAGTCTGTTCATGAAATTACAGAGAAAAGAGCATCATGACCAGAAATCTAAGCAAACACAGCTCAGGGAAGATTTGAGTTCAGAAATACTCAACAATCTGCAAAGAAAATTAACTCTGTAGTTCTGAGCAACTAAGTAAATCAATAAAGTAACTTAACTGGGCGTCAAGGTTTTTTTTTCAGTGGAAATGCATTTTTTACTATCCAACTTTCAAAAGGCTGTGGCTTAAATATACTTTAAGATAGAGCTCTACTATAAATAGGAAAAGTGTTAGGTATTATTCAGATATTATAAATATGGTAATTTATTGTATATAGAATATTATTTATGTTATGCCCTTATTATTGCATGTTTTTTAGACCGCTGAATAGGATTGTTTATTAACAGTAAAAACAGGGAGATATACATGTTTTATATTTTTTATAATAATGCATTAGAAATAGCACCAATAAGAATAAACACCCTCCCCGCCTCCTCCCCCTGCTAACCTCTGCGGTGCGTTCTGCCGCTCTCCCCCGCCTCCTCGTACTGATGCCGGGGGGAACTTTGGCGTGCACATCGGTGGTGTTTACCTCCGTAACCACCCTCCTCCTCTTCCTAGAACCTACTGTACATACTATCCCTCCAAGTAGAGCGCTCGGAGCGGCTGCCGCTGGACTACCGCAGCTGGGATCTGCGTCCCATTCTCACTCTCACTTCGCATTCATTGTCTGAGAACGTAATCGTCTTCCTCACAACGTGAATCTACCAGTATCAGGCTCAAAGCCTCCACTCTAGTGAACGTTTTCCCCAGATTCGCATCGCAGAAGTCAGACCAGCGCTCCCTCGCATCGTCTCCCCTCGCTTTACTTCACTCACTACTCACTTCCAAAAGCAGCGTCTTTGACACGCCCTCTTTTATTGTGTTCAATAGGAACCTATAGTAATTTTGGGCTTAAAACAAAGCTCTGGATGTCGGCCATCTAGTGGAAGCAGGTAGAAACAGTGTTTCTACATGATTGATTTTGACAAGAGAGAGAGGCAGATTTCTCCAGTTAAGTTACGTGTTGCAATATTGCGACGGTGGTGCCCAGAGGGTTAAAAGTGATCAGAAACCAGACAAGATGTATGTATTTTTTTTTTTTTTTTTAGCATCTTTAGCATTAGCTTCAAATCATAAATTAACCGTTAAAGACTGTATTTTAGCCACTACTGGGTGTAGCAAAGTAAAACTGGCATGAAACAAATGTAAAAATAATCTTTTTAGCCACATGGATGAGCAGATGCAGAATCTATGACAAATCACACAAGGTCAAACAAAATGCTTCAATCTGCCAGAAATAATTCATCAAAGATTGTGTCAGGTACCACAGAGTAAGTCACGATACATATTCTGTTGCAGACAGAACCTGACATTTTTCTCTGCTTTTTTCTTTAAAAATACCTCCAAAAACGTGCTAGTTTACACTGCTTTAAATGAATACAACCTGTCTTTGTCTTCGCTAAGCTCAGCTAACACTATCTTTAGTAACTTCAAAGGGTTATGTTCATATTTCGAACAATTAAGGAAAACAAATAACATCTTCCTGAAATAATGTTTTTGAAACATTCAGTCGTGTGCAACCATAGAAGAAAGAAACCTAGAAAGAAACTACTATATACATTTGTAGCACAATCATTGTCAATTTTGTCCTGATTCTTTTTTAAACTGAAGTGGTCAAATGTTTCGCAGAACACTCAGACAACACAACAGCGGATGGATGTATCTACAAAAGCATGAATCACCAGCCTCTGCGAGCACACTTAGACAACCAGCACGACCATTTCCACTCAACATACACCGGACAATAACAAGCGAAGCATACAAAGCACTCAATGGGGTCAATGCAGAGCTGCAGTCCACATACAACAGCTCATTACACATTTACAATCAATGACACAGACACAGATTGGATTCGATGTGGCAAATGAAACTTATGAGAAATATTGGATCTTCAAGGGTGACCAAGAGAAACCAAGAAGGGTTAAAGCAAGACTAACCAGAACCAGGCTGGACAAAAACAAAACAAACAAACAAACCAAAAAAGTGATACAAAGAAATGTACTAAATTCTCAAACATATTTTGATGCATAAAAATATAAAGAAAGAGTACCAAGGAGGCTGGTCAATGTTTAATCTTGACTCTGTCACCAGGAGTCTATGTTTATCCCTGATGTTGCCTGGAAAATCCAGACGAATATATGAATATATTGTCTTTCTACCATGTTCCTCTTCCAATTTTAGTGGGTGTGATCGACAGATTAACCATTTAAAAGCATCGTCTCTCGTATGAAAACTGCTGAAGACAAAACAAACAAACGAACAAAAAAAAACAAAAAAACCATTCAGGTGCATTGTGGAGTTGATCTGAAACGTAGGCGGGCGGAGGGGAGTGGTGTGACCAGACCAGCGGTACTTTGAGTACCTGTGCCTGATAAAAAGGCTAGTGGACACACAGTTGCCGAGATTAGATAGAGCTGCTCTAACAGCTAGTGGACGCCCTATACACAGACACTCCAACTGCGGCTGTAAGTATGAGAGCACAACATATGCGGAAAGAATCCAAAGGGAGTCTACTTTTCCTGGAGACCTCAGAGGTCTGATGTGGCGCAGTCATTGTAGACTGAATATGACTACAGCATAAGGTACTTCACAAGAAAGCATATCCCAAACCAACCCACCTCGTCGTGAATGGGAGGCATTAGTCTGACTTTGAGACCAGCAGGAGGCGGTCCATGTTCAGTCCTGACTCTGACACCAGCACGAGGCGGTCCATGTTCAGTCTGACTCTGCACCAACAGGAGGCCGGTCCATGTTTAGTCTGACTCTGGCACCAGCAGGAGGCGGTCCATGTTTAGTCCTGATCTGGCACAACAGGAGTCTAGTCCATGCTTAGGCTTGACTCTGGCACCAGCAGGAGGTTGGTCCCTGAGGTCCTCAGAGTCCGAGATGATTCATAAAGCACTAACATGTCAGAGATGTACTTTGGTGCTCTGCTATGGAGAGATGTAAACACAAGAAAAGTTGTTTTAAAGTCTGTTTTCTATGCACAGGGGTAATGTGATCTCTCTTTCTCAACTAGTTATTGCACTTGATTTTTACATTCGAAAAATGCAAACAAAAAGTGTGATTAATGTACAACTTCCACAGCAGTCACATGTGCGTGGGCTCAGGCTGGTTTGGGCTGAAGTTTTTGGGCCTGATCTGAATTCTACATGGAATACACCTAATGAACCAGATTTACACCAAGACTAGACCACGCAGACATTCTTAGAGCATAATCAGACTAAAAGACGAAGCCAACCAAAAGGTTGCTGTGAGGAGTTTTGATTCCAGAGCTGTGAATGACTGACAGCCGCCTCAGTGTGTGGAGCTTAACCACCGCAGAGTTCTGTCTTTCTGTCAAGGTAAAACGTCTAACTCCCAAGTAAATAAAGCCGCTTAAGACTAGGGAAAAAGACACAGTGATGATGCACAGAGGGAAAGATGAGGAAATAAGCAGAGGAGATTAGAGAGACACGCTGTTCTGAATGAGTGAGCGTAGAGCTGGGTCATATGGGGAAAAAAGATCACCATTTTTCCTTTCTGATCCTATCTTAATTTTAATCTAGAATTTAGTATTTTCAAAAACTGTTGATGTTTATTGTTGTCACAAAGATATGTTTGTCTCTGTTTGAGGATTTGAAATACGGTAGATGTTTAAGGTTGCTGCGGACATAGAGGACATACAGTACACCAAACACGAAGTGAAAGATGAAACTCCACACGGAAAGGATCAAGAGACCAGGATGTTTAAGAAGATCAAAATCAAAATTAAGTATTCTCCATATTAAGCCATGCCCACTTTTGTTGTAAATACTGTCTTGCGTAAATTGATCTGTGTAAAATGTGCCCTCTTCATGTGACAGAAGGTTGTCTGTTGATCTTCCATTCAAAATCCAATTGTATAGTTGAGAATTAGACTGTAACGTGACTAACTATCATATCTCTTGATCTTTCAATCAATTGACCAGCCTTAAGAAAAAGACATAACTGAGTCAGTGGCTAAGAAACAAAAAGCTCTAATGACAACACATTAAAATAATAACAAAAAAACACACAATCAGCAGCTCTGTTCAGTTGCTACAGCACGAACAGCTGGTCCCTTTCAGGACAGAACAGAATTTAGTGCCTTCAATGTATGCCTAAACACAGGCCTTCACAAATATCCACTATATTACCAAAAGTATTGGCTCACCCATTCAAATGATCACTTGGTCACTAATCACTTGGCCTGGCCACAGGTGTATAAAGTCAAACACTCAGGCTGCAGACTGTGAAACAAGACGTGAAAGAATGGGCCGCTCTCAGGAGCTCAATGAATTCTCGATTCTAAATATTCCACAGTCAACTGTCAGCTCTATTATACAAAATGGAAGCATTTGGGAACATCAGCAACTCAGCCACGAAGGTAGGAATGGGATGGCACTTCAGTTCATAGTGTGAGTAAAGGCAGGTGAGCCAATACTTTTGGTAATATAGTGTATGTTTTTAATTGGAGAATACTTAGGATTGTAGGAGGAGGAATTATGGTCTCGACACCTTGACTCTGGTGTGTGGTAGTACACTCTGCTAGCTGGGGCCGAGTTTTCAGGGGACAGTGCAGCTGACAGGAACCATTTGTTTGTGCGACCGCTCATGGGCGACTTCACCACCAGGACTTATGGAACCAATGGAGGTTTGGACAACAAGCCTCTGTTTGGGGAGGATTGTTAAAACCTTTTCTCATTGCGGCCTATTTTCCCTCACACGTCTGTATCCTTGTAGTTTTAGCTTTGATGACTAACAGAATCTGATCAGAAGTGAGAACTACCTCCAAACAAAAGAAAAAATAGAATCTAATTACCGCCTTTTTTTTTTTTTTTTTTAGTAGATAAGGATTGGTAAAACTGGTGTTGATAGCTGAGACCAGAATGACACTGTGGCCATACTTGCTTGTCAAAGCCTGATCCCAGAAGCTAAGCAAGAAAGGGCCTGGTTAGTACTTGGATGGGAGACCATTAGAACACCAGGTGCCACAGTGGGACGACAGGAGTAGATTGTTGTTGTGTCCTTGGGAAAGACACTTAACCCACACTGTCTCAGAGTCTGCGTACACTTTCAAGAAAAAGTGGACGCCGGAATTAGAAGGTGATTTAATCTTGCTGTTAGGAGGATTCACGATATTGGTTGTACTAGTGACAATTATCAGCTCATTAGTTTTTCTATCCACACCTCCTCGGCCACAATTTTTTTTGCAGTGTGCATCTCATGCACATGCAGGTCCACCTGAATGCTGGCATTATGGTACAGACAGGACAATCTGAAGTCGAAATTGAGGAAACATCTACTATACTGGCATGAATAGTGCTGCTATGCTTATGTGCCAACTTGTACTTCCAAGATGCCAATAAAAAGTAGTGGCACTAGTCTTAAAAGATGCACAAAAGGAGAAATATTTAGCCTTTGCTAGCTGTTAGCAGATTTATACACTCATTTTATCTTTAATAAAATACTAATAGTTAGTGGAGCAATAGGTAATAAGATGAAGGTCTGTCCTGAGCTAAGTTTCGACACTTTTACTAAGTTGTATGACTCCATGGTGGCACCTGTGCTGTTTTATGCTGCTGGAGTTTGGGGGTTTGATGATGCTCCAGAGTAGGGATGCACCGATCCAGCTTTTTCTGTTCCGATACCGATTCCGATACTTTGCCTTAAGTATTTGCCGATACCCGATATCAACCGATACCAGTCTAAGGACTGAACACCTTGTTTTCTTATCAAAGCATAAGACATTTAGTTATGTAGTATTATGTAAATATTAATTCTAGTGCGAGACACAACTTAACAACTTAATCTGAACAAAATATCAACATTATGACATGTTCTGAATCAACACCAGCCAATAAATTAGTCTCATAATGTCCAATTAAAGGCACAACAATGATATCGACTGAACCGATATCATAGAGTCGATACCCGATCCAGCAAAATTGCCTGGATCGGCACCGATATTCGATCCCAGTATCGGATCGGTGCATCCCTACTCCAGAGTGTAACACAGTTCAAATACGAGCTATGAGGTATTTTCTAGGGAGTTCACAGGTTTACTGCTAGAGCAGCCATAGAGGGAGATATGTGTGGTCAAATAAAGAGCAGAAGTTCTCAGATTATGGAATCGCCTTGTGTGCTTACCAGAGGAGAGGCTCACGAGAAAAATTCTGAATTGGGACAGAGCCCATAAATATCCCTGGTCCAAAGAAGTCCAGGAAATACTTTCAGGTCTAATTTACAATATTTGTTTTTTAATCATTTACAATGTCATATTACTAAGTTAAGAAGCTCATTATTTGATGTTTATAAGAAGCAATGGAAAATACAAGTGTTGCAAAAACCTAAGTTGAGAACATATTTGCAGTTTAAAGAAAGTTTTTGTACTGAACAGTATGTTAAATATAATTTAAGCAAAAATCAAAGATCTTTATGTGCACAGCTTAGAGCAGGAGTGCTGCCTTTACAGATAGAGGTGGGTCGTTTCAAAGGAATCCCTGAAGAGGAAAGGTTATGTACTGTTTGTGATTTATGTGTTGTGGAAGATGAATTTCATTTTATGTTTCATTGCCCACTGTATAATAGCATAAGAACGGATTTGTTTAATATAATCCAGCGGAAAATCCTGATTTATTTTGGATGCCTGAAGAAAAAATGATGTGTTGGCTATTTGAAAAATAAATGTTTTGTGTGGCGATATTTGTTAAGAAAGCTTGGACTCTAAGACAAGAGGCTTTGTATTCAGAGAGGACGTGATTTAATTGTGATTGTATTGATTATAATAATGTTGGAAAGATTGTTTTGTGATGGCCACTCTCCCTGTTTTGAAATCAGTGTCATATAAGCCCATGTGGGCTGGGCACCTTGGTGCATGACACTTAAATAAAATTCATTCATTCATTCATTCATTCAAAAGGTTTGTAAACTCAACAGTGATTTGCAACGACTCTGTGACCTCTGTTAAATGTGAACGATAAGTTAGTACCAGCTGACACTCTCTGGATCTTTTATTATTAATGCTAATGGCTGGAAAATAAACAAGGAGATGCTTCAGAGTTCTTCAAATCACACCGGACTAGCTCAGATGCTAAGTGTTCAATAGCAGAACTGTGCAGCTGCTAGGAAATCGGTGACCAAGGATTCCTGCACTTGACGAACAAAGCGATCAAAGCGTGACTAAGAATACAACCGCGCTACAGAGAAGTGAAAAGATGGCGCACTCACAGCCTGACAGATGATGGGGTACTTGATTCGATTGATTCCTCCGGCGAACACAGCGAAGGTCAGAGCCGTGTGGAAGCAGAAGTTCAGCAGCGTGTGCCATCCTTTCCGACTGATCCGGATCGCACTGCAGAACAAACAACAACAAACAAACAAACTCATTCATCAACAAATAAAAACAACAGAAGTATAATGGTGATTTGTACTGGGCTTTGAAGTTAGTGAAGAACATCACTGCATTCTCTTTCTGGGGAGCAAAACAGATTTGACTTTGGGCCTTAGACGGGGAACAACCTGTATATTCCCCAAAATGTCGCAGGTCTAACACAGACAAAGGGGGGAACATGGGGATTCTACTGTGCTGCACTGTAAAAAATCCAAAAGCCAAAGAGTGAACTAACTTAAATCTTTATGGTGATATAACTTGACAATGTGAGTCAAAGATTTACAACTTTGAAGTTATAAGAGAGAGAGAGGGAGATGGAGAGAGAGGAGAGAAAGAAAGAGAGGGAGAGAGAGAGAGGGAGAGAGAGAAAGAGAGGGAGAGAGAGAAAAGAAAGGGAGAGAAGAGAGAGGGGAGAGAGAGAAAAGAGAGCAGAGAAAAGGCAGAGAAAGAGAAAAGAGAGAGAGAAAAGAGAAGAGAGAGAAAGAGAAAGAGAGAGAGGGAGAGAAGAGAAGAGAGAAGAGAGAAAAGAGAGAGGAGAAAGGAAAAGAGAGAGAGAAAAGAGAGAGAGAGAAAGGAGAAGAGGGAGAGAGAGAGAAAGAGAGAGAGGAGAGAAAGAGAAAAGAGAGAGAGAAAAGAGAGAGAAGAGAGAGAGGGAGAGAAAGAGAGAGAAGGAGAAAGAGAAGGAAAGAGAGGAGAGAAAAAGGGAGAGAGGAGTAAAGAAGAGAAAAAGAAAGAGAAAAGAGAGGGAGAGAAAAGAGAGAAAGAGGAGGAGAGAAAGAGAAGAGAGAGAGAGAGGGAAAGAAAGAAAAAGAGAAAAGAGAGGGAGAGAAGAAAAGAGAGGGAGAGGGAGGGAGAGAGAGAAAAGAGAGAGAGAGGGAGAGAGAAAAAGAGATAGAATGAGAGAAAGAGGGAGAGAGAGAAAAGAGAGAGAGGAGAGAAAGAGAGAGAGGAGAGAAGAGGGAGAGAGAAAGAGGGAGAGGGAGAAGAATAACAGACAACTCACAAACACGAGTTTAATCAACATGTAACTTTGAGGCAGAAATTGTACTTACATTTTTAAGTTAAACTGTGTTAGATTTTTTACAGTGTGTCAGTTGACCTCTACCAGGGGTCTGCAACTCAAGACATCAGTGTGGCTCTTTGAGATTTGATCATGAATGAGAAACCACACTATAAAAAGTTAAAGAACATTCATTATTAGCCTACGTAACAGGGCAGTGTTTTCCAACCTTTTTTGAGTCATGCATGGAACACTTTTTTCCTCTGAATTTTGAAAACACCATCCAGAAAACAAAAGTATTCAATGGTATTACACTTTTAATTTGGAAATTGTCATTGTTTGGTTTACTTTTTTTTTTTTTTAGCTAAAAGAGTGTTCTGAACAGACCAAGTGGCAAATTATTTACTGAATCTGATTTCATGAAGTGAAATATTTAAAATTGATTCATTTTTTAAGGCACATCTGGCAGTGTTTCACTAGTATTCCTGAAACAGGTTTAGTGTGTGCATACTAGTTATTTCATCATTTCTAAATGGATAGATGGCTGTAGCTGTAAATCAACTCTCTTTGAAAACTGCACAGGTGCATTGCATAATAAAACGAAGTGTGCCATAAAAAGTGAGTGAAACTGTTTTGAAACTCAATTTAGTTAAGATGAAAACTTCTAAACTATTGTACATTTCTATTGAGTTTTATCGTACACATATGATAAATATTGTATGTCTGTCAACACTGGGCTCAATCCATCAGTTAACAAGCTCCACCCACAGATATGTCTGTCCCACATGCACATACTGTATAAGCAGCATTAGACCTGACCTACTCCTGCTTCTCTTTTTGCTTTAGTTAACCCTAAATGTCCACCCTGACACTGGTGTAACGGCCACTCCAGCTTTTATTTTTATTTTACTTTTTGTAGACTTTCTTCAGCTCCAGAATGACTCCTGATGAACCTCCTGATGCATCATGGTCCTGGTCGTGTGACTTTGTTTACAAAATGGTCATTTTTCAACTTCATTCTGGTGTCCAAATTAGATTATTTTTTTTCTTTTTAATAAAGTTGTTAAATTCTTGTTCAAAATAATCTTAAACTATTTGAAAGGTCAAATCTGAGGAAACATTTTTGGTGAAAATGCAAATAACATGACACAAACAATGAAAACTTTTACTCTACTCTTTACAACTTCACTGGGAAGCTGCCTGAAAGAAGAAATGTTACTATTTTGTCAATAGGGAGCAATATTTTGGAAGAATATATTTCCAAAGGAAAATCCCATTCTGATATTTCATTACATATTATGTCACCATTAACCCCATGGATCTATTCAAATATCTGGATAGGACATTGCTGCTTAACACCATCTCGAGGTGTGGTGGCCGCTCCATTGGTGCTGTAGCGGGAAAATCCCCTCAGTCCAGAAAGCATTTTTAGCACTTCTAAAAGGTTGGACTTTGTGACAAATCTTACCTAGTTTCATATCATGAACTTTTTCCCGGTTCAAATGTCTTAAAATTCATAAAATTTTTTTTTTTTTTAATCTTTAGCTCCGGCTACAGCTCAGCTCGCTCTAGCAAACTCCCGCTCTGATTGGTCAGCGTGGGTCACGTGTTACGTGAGCCCGCACAACTGACGCACGTCTGCGTGAGAGGAAGAAAACTGTGCATGTTCAGTGGCCGGAGGTTAGCTGAATTCAAGTTAGCTAATTCGCAACAATGCGCCGCTGAGCGCAGCCATTGACGTAAAGCAGCGGCCATCTTTAATCACTGGGGCTTGATTAACCCCCAGTGTAGAATATGTTACATTACAGATCCCTGACACTAGGGTGAGGAATTCTAAAAAAAAAAAGGGTTAGAATGTTAGTAACGTCTTATTTGGGGTCAAGAAATCAATGTTGTGCCCACATAATTTTCCTTCAAGGGTCCAGGTTCTTATGTGTAGCTAAAGTATGTCACAAATAACCACTACACTGGATTCAATAACAAGTCTTGTAAAAAAGCATCCATCAGAACTACAATAAGACAAACAGTGTGCACATGTTTCTCCCCTGTACAGTATATGTACTGTATGTGAGTGTATCTGGTGTGAGCTGGGCCGTAATGGGAGGTTTCTTGCTGGTTGCACTTGTATCCTTTTATTGAAATATGGTGTTGGGGGTTTTAAAGAAGCCGCGAGCAAAGCACTTAACCCACATTGCTCCTGTTTTTTCAAGAGAGAGAGAGAAGAGAGAGAGAGAAGAGAGAGAAAAGATTTAAAGAGAAGGGAGGATGGAGTGAGAGAGAGAAGGGGGCTGTACATGGAAATGTAGGGGGTAGAAAGAAATGTAGAAAAAGGAAAAAACATAGGGAAGGGAAGAGAAGGAAAGAGAGGGAGAGAAAGAAGAGGAAAGATATAAAGACCGAGAGGTGAGAACTAGGAAAGAGAGAGAGGGTGAGAAAGAAGAAAAAAGAAATATATAAAAAAGATAAGGAGAGAGTGAGAGAGAAAGAAAAAGAGATATAAAAAAGGTACAGAGAGGGTTAGAGAGAAAGAGAAATAAAGGAAACTATATATATAAGAAGAGGGGAGGCAGAGAAAGGGAAGAGAGAGAGAGAGAGAGAGAAAGAAAGAGAGAGAAGCTATTTAGAAAGAGGAGAGAGAAGAGAGAAAGAAAAAAAGAAAGGAACATACTGCTTAGGTTCAGTGGAGAGCGAGAAAGAAAGAGTGGGAGGGAAGAAGGGAAAGAAAGAGAAAAGAAATGATATATAGAGACAGGGAGGAGAGAGAAATAGATAGAGGTGTGCAAGGAGGGAGAGAGAGAAGAAAAGATATAGAGAAAAGGAAATATAAAGTGAAAAAGATGGAGAGGGGAAGAGAGATACAAAGGAGAGAGAAGGGAGCAGAGAAAAAGATAGAGGAGAGAGAGAAAAGGTATGCAGAAAATGAGAGAGAGAAAGAGGAAGAGAGAAAAAAAGGGAGAGAAGGAAGCAGAGAGATGGGAGAAAAAATATACAGAGAAATGAGCAGAGAAATGAGTGATAATAAATAGAGGAGAGAGAGAGAGAGGAAGAAAAGAAGTAGGTCGCACAATGGCAACATGTTTGTCAGCTGGTGACAATTAGCTCCACGTCTTTTCTTTTAATTACCGAGCTGCGTCAAAGCGCTGAGGTTTAATTATGAAGACAGTGCAGCAGAACAGTCTCTCAATCACCTCTTTAACGAGTCCAGGGGAAGCTTTATGCTCCTCCAGTCTGCGCGGCCCGCTAACCGCTCCAAAGTCAGCGAGTGAAGGCTTTATTTTAGATATACAACGACAATGAGTGAAAGGAGATTATTAGATTTTGTTAAAACATTTCTTAGTGTATCAACAAGGCTCAGAGAAGAAAAAAAAGCGAGGAGGTTCATAATCTTATGAAACAGCACTGGTACATATACCTGATTGTAAGCCTTCGCCACCATGCATGATAGTCAAAAGACCACACAATCTAAATAACATGCTGCCAGGGTCACATTTCTTTACAGAACATGGTACACCACAGGTGTGGACACAGCACTCAGGGTAACTTCACTCTAGAGACAAGAGCTGCAACCATCCAAGAACTTGTAGCTAGCCTGCTCTGTATTCATGTGCAATGTCCCTGTCAAACAAATACTAATAAATTAATAAACTACAAAATCTTGCAATATCAAAGGAGTCATGCGATACTAACGATGGGCCTCATTCATGACATGTCTTACAACAAATGTGTTCTTAAGGGCTCCTTAGGAACACTTTTGGCATTACAAATTTGTTCTTAACGGAAAATGTCGTCTGTAAGAACAAATCCTAAGAACACTGAGAAGCACTCGTAAGAACAAAAAACAGCTGTTTTAGAATTTTATTTCTTATATAGTTCAGTCAAAAATTTTAATTCCTACATATTTGTAGGTTATGTATTTTTAAGTATGTAATAAAATAATTTAGAAACAAAAACATGTTCAGTTAGGCAAAAAAATCACTTTGTTATTAGACCTGCAGCAGCCTGTCCAGCCTCAGAACCTTTGTGATCTAACCCACAGACTCAGGACCCACTGTCCCCAGGACTAGAGCCTCTTGCACCCCCGCTACAGCTTTTTGACATGAATCTCTATGGCATCTAACCTGGCCAGCCAGATGGTTTATCTGCGATATTTGGAATTCACAAACACGAGATAAACCATCTGGTCTTCCAGCCCCCTGATTGGTTTGGGAGTCTGAACCAGCGTGTTTTGGCGGTGTTAAGACGGACTGTTAGCGCGCCAAGTCTCATTCAAGCTAAACAAAAATGGCTGCTCTCGTGGATGTACGTGTTTCTGCTGCTTTTGATGTGGTTTTAGCAGAAATACGGGAGTATTTCATTTTTAAAGAAGAGCCATATGTGTGACGCGTACATGTAAGGTAGGCCCCACACCCAAATTAGCTCGAAGTATTTCACTAAACACCCCGCCTTTTCTCGAACACTTTCAGCGAGTCAAGTCCCAGATGGATATAGTGAAACTCAGATAGGAGTTCACACAGATCCATCTGGCGTGGGCCAGGTTATATGGCATCCCCATCACCAGTGTTGTCATCCACACTGCTTACCCCCGACAGCGTCCAATGAGCTGAGTTACTGTCCACTTTGGGTCCAGACAAAAGTAGTCTGGCAAGTTTACAGGGGTCATGGAAATAAAGACTTTTCTTCTCAGAACAATATGTGTTCTAAAGAGTGATACATGCGCAGACAAAACCAATGTCCACGAAAAAAGTCAGACCTCGTAATCGCTTGGCTCTATTTTCTCTCCCTTCGGGGTAAGTCAGTGTGGATGCACAACACTGGTGATGGGAATGACAGATTCATGTCAAAAATCCAGAACTATCCCTTTAACATAAGACTGGTGTCTACAGTTTGCAACACTGTAGTTTTGCAGTTAATGATGCCTCTACCTTTTTTTTAACTGCTAAATGTATTCATCACTTTATGCATGTACATAATGTGAATGGTTTGTCTGTTTCAACGTGCATCAATAAAGTTTATCTAGCTTCTTGTGCAAAGTCTTATTGTTATGTGCAATGCTTTTTGATGAGCAATATACTATAGCATGATAATGCATTGTTACATAGGGAGTCACATCACGACCAAGCGTCCTGTAACTGCAGGTGTGTTTTGAGCTACAGTTTATGTTTGATGAAGGGTTGAGTCCCCAAATGTCACAAGTTGGTGAACATTTGGCAAATTAAAAACAAATGTGGTGCATTTGAGCTGTGCAGATCAATTTTTTTTTTTTTACATTTGTTAATTGTTATTTTGTTCGTGCACGCTTCTATAGATTGGATTGATATGTCTTCTCTAAACACTCAGAGAAGATAACATCATAAAAAATAAACAGATAATATAACTTATGTTTGCCCAGCTCAGTACAGTGTCTAATGTACACAAAATGTCATGTTTTTAACTGGAGGCGTTTACAATATTTGACACTTTGGATTATACAAAAATGATCGGCGTGTCATTGCGGCTTTGTCACATAAAGGCAGCTGTGTTTTGCAGAGAAGTCGTGCACATACTCCATCACTGCTGAGGCCCATGTCACTGTTTGAATGATACAACGCTGGGCTGGAGATCTGCTGTTTCCAAAATGGAGGAGCGCTGCCCCGACTGTGCGTGAGCCCACTGTAGATGAGGCTTAGCACTGAGCTATGACCGTGTCTGGGCCAAGATGAGAGCAGAGAGAGAGAGAGAGAGAGGAGAGGGGATAAAAAGGGGATGACAGGGGGAGGGGAAGAGTAGAGGAGAGGAAGATGGACGAAGAGAAGAGAAGCTACAACTATGGCTGCAACATATGATCTGATCTTTAATGACCACATTATGACTTCTTTGTGTAATACATTAAAAATGAGTGTAAAGATGGACTATATTATGAGCGGGGATGAAACACAGAGACAGTGAGGACTTTTCCATGTAGTAATTTTCTCTTTCTGCTTCTCCAGGCTGTCCCACAAGCATTCACATTAACAGAGGAGGCTTGTGTTTGTGTCTTACCTCTGCTGTCACGGCGCTGGTGTGTGCGCTGTGTGTGTGCGCGTGGTGCGCAGAAGCATATCCGTCACATGCACACGCTTTTGGCTTTTTCTCTCTCCATTCTCTTGTTTGCAGTGTGTACAATGCAAAAACTATGAATCGAAAATTGCTTAAAGTGACTTGATTCAGATAACTAGATAATATTTAGTTGCTTATGTATGTAGAATATTTCACTTGTTTCAAGACGTTTCTGACCGGTTATGAGAGAATTTGGCTTAAAATAAGAACAAAACATTGCCAAAACAAGAAACAAGCTTAAATTACCACCCTCGGTATAAGGTCCAGTTACCGAGGCGTAGATGTGACATAAACCGTCTTCTTTACAACGTGAGGCAATATAGATCTTTATGTTAGAAACACGCAGGCCTAGGGATGTTAATGTAAACTTTGTACTAAGACCCTTTTTGTAACAACCCATCACAAAGTTAAAGCAATAATTGGAATTTTGACATGAATCTCTATGGCATCCCCATCACCAGTGTCGTCCATCCACACTGACTTCCCCCGACAGCGTCCGGTAAGCCGAGTTCCTGTCCACTTTTGGTCCAGACAAAAGCAGTTTGGTTTACTGTGGTCATGGAAATAAAGACTTTTCTTCTCAGAACAATATGTGTTCTAAAGAGTGTTATGTGACTTGGATTCAGAATAACTAGATAATATTTAGTTGCTTATGTAATGTAGAATATTTCACTTGTTTCAAGACGTTTCTGACCGGTTATAAGAGAATTTGGCTTAAAATAAAAACAAAACATTGCCAATGGATAAAACAATTTCAGAACACTGGCAAATAATGTGGCTTGAAAAAAATAAAAAAAAAGTAGACTCTTGAAATCAATTCAAAACAAGAAACAAGCTTAAATTCTACAGTGTAAGGACACTTTATCAACCCAATCTCACATGACAGAGCTGGAGAAAGAACTCAAGCCAGGGCTGTCGTCAACAAACTACAAGAGTTTTGTGAAAAACAAAAGTTCTGCTTCTAAATCAACGTTTGTGAATGAAATTTGAACCTACAATCCTTAAAAGTTACATTCAGGTGAAAACACGGCGAGAAAAAACACTGTCTCAAGCTTCAGGAGACAGACGCCTGTCAGACTGGTTCAGACCTGATCCAAACAGCTGCTCTCGTCTCGTTTTGTTGTTTTATTCAAAGAAGTTTCCCCATGTAACCAGATGGAGACCATATTGTTCTGCATGGAGCATGTGTTGTAGGGCAGAAATGTGACGTAGACCGAAGATCCCTCCATACCACGACATTGCAGAACACGTCAATAGTGTATGATTACCACGATTTTGGACATCTTTTGGCCTTTTTATTTATTTTTTTAATATATATTATATATATACAAATATGTCGCTGACATATGAACAAGACAACTCATTACTGAATTTGTTATCCTAACAGTTTAAAGGCTAATTACCATCAGCAGAGGAGCAAAACACAAACTGTTGTGATCTGAGCTGACGAGCAAACTTAAACAACATAGAAGTTGTCAGAACTCCTGATATAGTTTTTGGATCTTCTTCAACAAGGACTTTTATTTCACAAACTTGTGTTTTTGACGCTTACTTTTCTTAAACTCCTCATGGCTACGCAGCCCAGTGGAGTGGACTGGAGCAGAGATAGTGGGCTCAAGGTCTGTGTTCTATAAACCACAGAAAGATTGTTCCAGAAATTAGCTGCAAACTAAAATTCTGATCTCAGTGGTCTGGACACCATGCAGTCAGTCCTCAGATTCTTGAAGTCTAAATGCAAGATGAATGCCTAAGTTAAAATATGAATGATAGTACTTTTGTTTTACATTCTGTTCCCAAGCTTGTCTCAGACTGATTTAGGAACAATGACAAAAAAATAAATAAAAAAAATCAAGTGACAGGCAATGATATGGGCCATTTAAATGTGTTTTGTTGAACATGTGTTGTTTCTAAGATGGACATGTATGTACAACTCTGGCTTAGTCAAAACATTTTTCTGAACCAAAGACAAATGGAAGTTAAAACTGAGCTCTGCCTAAATACAGCTACTCTCCAGCGACAGTCCAGTCCTGATGCTATAGAGAAAAGAAAGAGAGAAAGAGAGAGAAAGAGGCCAGCGTAGAGTTGTGTGCTGCTGTGGACCACGTTCTGGACTCTATCCAACTCCGAGCCATAAATCAGGCTGCAGTTGCTGCTCTGAAGAGTCTTTTCATAGGCTCTGCTCGGGGCTTTCATTGGGTCAAGTACATTAACCCAACAACCCTTCACAACCCACATCTCCCAGAGGATCATGGGAAATGCGGTCCCCTCTCCGTAACGGCTGTCCGGCAGGATGTATGGACACCACATTATCACTTATTACATCTTTGGAGCGAGGCTGTCAGAGTGGAAAACCATAACAGCGAAACAACAAGAACAGGACTGTTCAACCAAGAACGATCACACAAGATTAGATACAAGGATGTATTACTGCCATTGAAATAAACAACACCACAATGGCAAATATACATGGCTTTTCTTGCCCATCTTCTTTACTTTTCCTATTTCCTTGTAAAGAATATTTCATATCTTTCTTGTTCAACTTCTCTTGGTTGACTGTAACTGTTTCAGATGTATTTATTTATTATTTATTTATTTAAAGGACAATGTGCAGTTACATTAAAAAGATGGCTGCACCAGATTTAGCAGCAAGCTAATTTCCATCTGTAGTCCTTCAGACAGACAACATGAAACATAAAAATACATATTTACAGCAAAACTAGAAGATAACGTGTGCAATATCAGCTACAGTACAATAGATAAGTGCAAATAGTAACAATAAAAAGTGCAAAAACAGCTGTGTGCAAAGTTACACATTTATACCTGGTATAGTATTTAAAGTGCAAAGTACAATTATAGTTAAAGTGCAAGAATGTAGCTGTCTGATGATACCCACGAGGGGAACATCTGACAGCTCTGTACCTGATGGGATTGCAAATTTAAGTGAAATTATTACAATATTGGTCTGGTAATCTGATGGCCACCAGATGATACCCACGAGGGTAACATCTGATGGCAAAATACCAGTCTGGTATTGTTAATGTGAGCAAGTTTGGTGCTCAAGTATCCATGTTTTGACGGCCCATGAGAAGCTATAAAAATCAGCCATATTCTTAAAGGAACTGTACTCGATTTTTTTGCAACAGATAACTTAAAAGCAATTTCCCCTAGCACTGATGCCTTGTTAATGTATCTATTCAGGTGGAAATTAGTCCCCAAAGTCCTGTCTATGTCTAATAAAATCCCGTTTGTGTGCAGCTTTTTCTGTTTTTGTTTTTAGCATTGTGGCTAACTGTTGTTAGCATAGTGACTCACCACGCTGTGAAAAAACATTAAAACTCATCATGATGAACAATTCTGAAGCTCAGAATGTATTAGCTACGTGAGGAAATCATGTAGCCTGAAGGAAAAAGGTTAAAATTAATTATTTCTGTTTGTTTACATTTTTAGGAGGCAAAAATCAGGTACAGTCCCTTTAAGATTGTCTGGCATTCCGTTCCATTCCTTGATGGCTTTATATGAGAAGGCTGATTGAGAGAAGGCAGATTTTCTTTTGGGAATGTTACAATCACCTCTAGACACAGATCTTATGCTCTACTTGTGAGTTGAGAGCGAGGCTTCTGCACTCTTTCTTTACTCTCCGAGGGACGGAGAGTCTCCACATGTGAGCCTTTGATGTCCCCTAATATTGAAGACCCTCCCACTTGGATTTGTCCCCACTTCGCTCTGTTGTATTGGACAACCTTGTCCTAGAGGTCAAGAAGTTCGCGGGTTCGATTCCCGCTCAGGCCCGGACCTTTCTGTGTGGAGTTTGCATGTTTCTCCCCGTGTCTGGGTGGTTTCCTCCGGGCACTCCGGTTTCCCCACCAACCAATAACATGCAAGTTAGGGAACACTTGGTGATAGTCGGAGGTTGAGACGCCAGGTGTTAGGTGAATCGCCTCTGCTGAGTTGCCCCAGGGCAGCTTACTGTCACTGAGTGGGGAGGGGAGGGGTTCATCTCACTGTGAAGCGCTTTGTGACTCTGTGTCTGTGAAATGCGCTATACAAATAAAGATTACTTACTTACTTACTTACTAATAGATGAATTGTCTTGTTTCATCAACTTACTTTCACCAACTCACTTTCTAACTGCATTGGATACGTGTCAATCCTGGTCAGTGATGCCTGCAGGGTTACGGCTGTACTGTGTGTACCCTGCAAAAGCTGTGTGTATGTTGGAGAAGAAAAAACAGACTGGATTATTCAGATCCAGACTATCAAAGGTACGTGGCTAACCTTAGCTGCAACTTTAAAATGTGACTCCTTATTTATGAGTAGTTTTATTGAATACATATAGTGCAACAGTGCATTAAAACAGTGTTTATAGAGGCTTTTATTCAGTTGTGTTGTGCACAGTTCAAAGACTTGTCACTGTCTTTGTGTTCACTTTCGTAGTTCTGCTGTAAAACACGTCCAGTGAAAATAACAACAAAAGGTAATGTGGTAATGTAATCAGTTAACCGATTATTAGAGTTCCAACTAACAGTTAATGAAAAAATTGCAAAAGTGCATCCCTCATCTAGGTGCTCAATTTACTATAGGAAAATGCACACATAACATATTTCACAAAACCAATGAGCTCCACCTCAAAATTGTTAGTTAAAATGCTTGATAAATGGTGTCTGGGGATCCACAAACAGCACAATATAATTACAACACATTTGGACCTATTACTACACCATGTCTTTGTACAGCATCTACAATAAGAACATGTACATCTAACGAGTAAAAGCTTCGATGACATGACTCAGAGCCGCTCAGTCAGCAGTCCCACGTCTCCTTCACTCATCACACTTGTGCGTACACTCACACAGCCGCTGATAATACACAAACAGACCAGCGCGTTTGGAACAGTGTCAGCGCGAGGAGAGGAGGTGTGCAAATGAAACGCCACCCAAACTAGAACTTCCCCGACAGCTCTGCCTGGCGCTGCTGCGGTTTAACACACGGTCCAGCGCTTCACAGCAGCCAGCTGTCACTCACACTATCACACTAGTGTTACTGAGAGCACGTGTTTACGGCAGGAGTCAGGAGAGGAGGGGAGGGAGGGAGGGAGAGAGAAAGAGAGGGTGAAAGAGAGAGAGGGAAGGAGAGAGGGAGAAAGAGAGGGAAAAAGAGAGGGAGAAAGAGAGGGAAGGAGAGAGAAAAAAAGAGAGGTAGAAAGAGAGGGAGGGGGAGAGGGAGAAAAGGAGAAAGGAGGGGTGGCAGAAAGAGGCATGGAAGGGATGGAGAGAGAGAAAGAGAGGGAGAAAGAGAGGGAGGGAGAAAGAGACGGCAGAAAGAGAGGGACAAAGAGAGGGAGAAAGACGGAAGGACAGGTGACAGAAAGAGGCACGGGAAGGGATGGAGAGAGAGAGAAAGAGAGGGAGAAAGAGAGAGGGAAAGAGAGGAAGAGAGGGAAGATACAGAGGGGGTGGAAGGGATGGAGAGAGAGAAAGGAGAGAAAGAGAGAGGGGGAAAGAGAAAGATGAGAGACAAAGACAGAGAGAGAGAAAAGAGAGGTAAAGAGAGAAAGAGGGAGAGAGAGATGGGGAAAGAGGAAGATAGGGAGGTGAAGAGAGAGAGAAGGAAAGATAGAAATAGGGGAATGGGGAGAAGAAGAGAGAGAGGGAGCAGGGGGTGAAGAGAGATACAGCAGGAGGAGGGAAAAAGCAAGAAAGAAAGGAGGAGATATAGTGAGAGAGAGAAGACGAGGTTGAGAGAGAAAGAGCGAGAGGATGGAAAGAGAGAGAGAGAGGGAGAGAGATTAAAAAGAAAAAAATGGAGAGAGGGAAAGGGGAGGGAAAGGGGTGACAGAGGAGAGGGGGAGAGAAGGAAAGGAAGAGATGAAGAGAGAGAGAAAGGAGAGAAAGAGTGAGGGGGAAGGAGAGAGGGAGCAGGGGGTGAAGAGAGAAATAGAAAGAGGAGGGAAACGCAAGAAAGAAGGAGATATAGTGAGAGAGAGAGAAGGGGAGGTTGAGAGACAGAGAAAGAGTGAGAGGAGGGAAAGGAAACGATAGAGAAAGAGAGGGAAAGGGGATGACAGAGGGAGAGAAGGAGGTGAGAGAGAAAGTAAGAGATGAAAAGAGAGAAAGAAAAAGGAGAGAAAGAGTAAAGGGGGAATGAGAGAGAGACAGAGAGGGAGAAAAAGGGAGATCGGGAGAAAGGAGGGTGAAGAAAGAAAGAGAAAGAGGAGGGAAAGAGAAAGAGTGAGAGAGAGAAAAAGAGAGAGGAAGAAGAAGAGAGAGAGGGACAAGGGGGAGGGGAGATAAATAGAAATAGGAGGGGAAAAACAAGTGAGAGAGAGGGAATGAGATGGATGGAGACAGAGATAAAGAGGAGAAAGAGAAAAAAGAGGGAGAGAGTGAGAGAAAGAGAAGGGGAAATAGAGGGAGGGAAAGAGTGGGAGAGGGATAGAGAAAGAGGAAGGAAGAGAGAGGGAAGAGAAGAGAAGAGAGAGGGAAGGGGGAGATACAGAGAGAAAGAAGGAGAGAAAGAGGGGCAGTGGGGTGGGCAGAGAGAAAGAGTGAACATGGACCGGTATACATTTTTAAAAACAATTTTCACAGAAAGCATCACCGAAAAACAACCAAACCCCAGCATGAAATGAAACCACACTGACAAAGCCGATGAGCTAGTCACTGTCATTATTGCAACTAACAAACTCATTGTTGATGTTTCGTATTTACTGATGAGTAACTTAGCAGAAGACGACGTTACACGCTAATCCAACACATCGAACCCAAGCACTCGAGGTTAATTCTGTCTGCTGGTTATTTCCCAGAACAAAACCTCGTCATCAGAAACTAAAGACTGAATGTGGTGACAGTAGATAGAGCTGTTTATGTCAAACTATTAAGCACAAACTATAGGCTCAAGTAGTAGGGTTATGTTATTGACATTACTTAAAGACATCTTAAAGTCACGATACTAAAATTTCAAACTCGATTCGATACTTGAAAAAAAAAACTTGATACTTGATACCGATTACGATTACGATACCACATGCCAAGTTGTTGTTTTTTCCTTTTGATAGTATTTTATTTTTTAATTATTATGTTTTTATTTATATTTTTCTTTTTGAAATTATTAAAATAATAGTATTTAAATGTATTATTTGTTTATTATTAACTTGATTCATGAGCCTTTACATTAATACTGGCTTTGTTCTATTGTCAGACACATTTGCTGTTTATGTAGTATAGCTATAGGCTATATACAATATTTGATAGTGTCATCATTTCCACCTCCAATGAGAGAAGAAGGGGCGGGGCTTAGCGTGCGAGAGGGGAAGGGGCGGGGATTAAATATTGATACTTGTTCAAACGAGTATCGATTACCGATACCACTTTTAGTATCAGTTAATATCGAGGAATCGATTTTTTTGACAACCCTATCCTTAAAGGTCACTGCGCAACTATTTGGTCAAAATAAACTTAAAAAAATGCACGTTTTTGTCATTTAGATGTCTTTGACACACTAAACAATTATAAAAATCTGTGTTTTACTTTGAGCGGGCTTGCAAGGCTACAAAATGGACTATTATTTGGCTTGGAGGAGGGCCCGAACACATTTACTTCCATAGAAAGGCAATTCCTTTAGCTGATAATTTTCTTACTCTGGCTTAAAATTTAGTTATTTTCACCTCCAGAAAGTTACACAATGCACCTTTCAAGTGTCAGGAATTGAATTGTAACCTGACAATATAAAATGTGCAATAGTCCAACTTTGTCACATGGGTCATGTAACACAGTCTCCAAAGAAAACGTATATGTACAACGAAATGTCAAGAAGCGTACGGTAAGCATGTTTTCACACCTTTTCTTTAGGTAAATATGTGGTGACCTCTTCTTGGGGTTTTTGAACCAAACTAAGCTAAATCGTGGTCAAAACACAGAACTAGACCACACAATGTGAGCTGGGACTAACTCTGAACATTAAGGTAATAGTTGATTTAAAAGCGCAACCAGAATCTTGTTCAAATGATATCTAATTTGCAACTGATAAGGCTTCGGTCACACACTGCAGGTTGGATTTTCAATTCAGATTTTTTAAATTAAAGTCCAGCTTAGTCCTGGTGTGAAAGAGATGCGTCCCTAAAAGTGACCCGCATGCACCGGTATAGCACATGACGTCACACAGCCAGAATAAGATTGTGTCTATTTCAGGCTGTTTTGTGCAAAAAAAACAAACAAAACTAAGCTGTAAAGAGCAAATACTGTAATATCAGTGAAAAAGTTAGCTTACATTAGCATGTTCTGTTTCCTGTCCAGTCTTTTTGAACAGTTCAGAGTTGAAAACATTTAGAACATTACATTAGTGTGGATAAAAGTCCAAACTGTTAATTGTTGAGTAAAATGTGACCAGTGTCACAGATAAACACTTTTAAAAGCACAGAAGTTATCTACGTTATAATAACAACCAAGCCTTACAATGTGCTGCGAGAAAAAAAACAAAACACAAGAGTTACGGTTTTGCTCTTTTAAAGTTTTCATTCTGGATGACAGCTCTACAGTTCTAGTAACTTTGCAGAGGTTAGTGACAGATTCTCCACCATGTTTGATCCGAGGCTCTGTTGCAGACATAATTGTTATAATCGTGGTAACAAAACAGCACAGTTGTGCACAATTTAGTTTAGCTTCTTCTCTTGTCTGGCTTGTGGGTCCAGTTTACAGAATGGTGCAGACTTGGGAAGGTTTTAGAACCTTCTTTTCTCCATTGACAGTTTTCTGTTCTTTCGGCTGTTGTTTCTGCGTTTACTTGTTAAGCTGTTAATGTTGGATGAAGGGTTCAGACTGCTGTCACTTTTGAAAAGATCAGATTTATTTCCACATATGAAAGTAAAGTAACTCTCAGACGTCAGCGCCACAGGTCTGTAGTCTAGTGACACGGGGCTAACCATATTCTTCATCTACATGGCTCATTTTTGTGTGTCTGACTAGTTGTTGCTGCAAAAATATATAGATATTGTACAATACTGTCCAGTTTTGCAGTTTTCTTGAACACCTTCTACCACGTTCCTGACTTTTGCCTCCTGAGTGGCCTTGAGCCCACAGCGTCACAGCCTCACACGGCCCTGTTATTGCAGCAGCCTGTCTCTGTCTGCTGCAGTGGCAGATGACACAAAGTGATGCTGTGACTGCACCAGGACGCGCCCTGTCTGAGTCCCAGGTGTCACCAAACAAACTCACAGCTCTCTCTCTCACTCACGTCTCATATCCTCTAACTCAGTCTCTCTCCTCTTCTGCTCTCTCATTCTCTCTGTTTCTTCTCATTATATCTCTGTTTCTGCCTTTCTCTCTGTCAACTCTGACTCTGTCAGATTTTTCATTCACTCTTTGTTTATTACTCATCGTTGTTTCCAGTATTTCAGTCAACTTCAGGCCAAAATCAACTCCTTCAAAGATCTGATCCAGCCCTCAACCCACCTTCCAAATCTTGCTACCTATGGGCAAATTAAACTATATATTTTTTTAGTGGGTGACCAAACAATCTATGCGCATGTACGGTGCCATATGAACACCTTTTTTTCCAGTGTTCACCATTTTTTTCCACTTGCAAATAAACTTCTGGGCTGCGCTGGCGAGCTCTGATCCCACAGTTAACAGAATCCATTCATTAAGCAGGTTATTAACAGGAACAGTGCATTTCTTATGTCTTTTGTCTCACCTCTCATTCTGAATGAATCATCATTCCACCTAAACATTCTTGTCTCTCTCACTGATCCAAGTGCTCCTGGATTATAACGCGGGGATCCCAGTACATGCAGCTGCGCTCCGCCCCGGTCCGTCTCCGATAGTTGCAGCAGACCCCTCGCCCACTGTCTCCGCTCCAGTCCGCTCCGCGGGCGCGTAGCCCCGAAGAGCTCAGGAAGAGCATGACCAAAACTCAACTTTGTGAAATAAAAGACCTCGTTGAAGATAAAATTACAATATCAGGAGCACAGATATGGATAGGGTCATAATGATTGAAACTGGAAAAACAAATACTTAAAACTGAATGTCCAATTTGTTTAATTGAACTTTGAAAAATAATACAATTAATTAATAATTTTGTTCTTGAATAATTCTTTCAAGTTTAAAATCCATTTTTACAGTTTCAGTTGTGATTTTTTTAATGTTTCAGATTATTATTTTTTTCACATTCACATCTGTTTTTTAACTTTGAATAACATTTTTTCAGTTTCAGATTTTCTTTTTTCAGTGTCAAATTTTTGAGCCTATACTTGCGCTAGGTTAAGGTCATCATGTTTGAAACTGAAAAACAAAAACTGAAAATCCAATTCATTAATTGAACTTTTTTTTTTTTTTTTTCTTGAATTATTTTTTCAGTTTCAAAATCTATTTTTTAAGTTTCAGATTTTGTTTTCACGTTCGGATTTTGTTTTCAACTTCGGATAACTTTTTCAGTTTCAGATCTTCTTTTTTGTTTCAAATCTTTGAGCCAGTTCTTACGTGGGGGCGTGACCAGAGCTGAGGGAGCGTTCAGGTGTTCAGGGAGCGTAGGGGAAAAGAGCATTACATATGTACTGAGGGGGAAACAATGACATATTGACTTAGCCATATATTTTCTTTTAATACACTTTTAGGAATAACAGTTAACAGACAATAATTATTATTATAAATACCATATACCAGTCTGGTAATGCATGATTTTACTGTCAACAATAAGTCTTTTAGCTAACATAAATCAAAAAACGACCGTTTAACGTTTTCCAATATCAATATTCGGTCAAAACACGACATAGTTCAGTGACGTTCGTAGTACAGGGCTCTGGTCTAGTCCTTGTTTAACTCTTATTTAGTGCTGGCTTTGAATTGTTAGAACATTTTTTTTACAGTGTGTATTTTGTGCAACCTCAAATTGTGCCAAAACCGGTCACGTTTGTGTAAAATTAAGTTGAACAACCCTGCTCTATTCCCTTCACTCTCTTATTCAGTTTCCTTTTCTTTCTTTTTTTTAATCTCTCTCTCTTTTTCTTGTAAAACAAAAAGCAAATGAGAAAACACCACTTGTCTGAAAACTCCATCAATGTTGTCTCTATAAACGTGACGCCCGCTTCTCCGATTGAAATAGATGGAAAGCTGTTGCACTGATGCTGAATTAATGCCAACGACGCATTAAAGTGATGATGTTTTACACAGGAAACAAAGAGAAATGGCTGTAATGGGATAATGTGACAGGGAGACTCCAGGACATGTGGGTTGGATTTATACAAGGCCTGTTCATGAGTTTTATTCAGTATCAATTAGAGATGGGGCAGTTCTGTTTCGACTTGCTAAACAAAACTTGGCTTTTCAATCAATATTAGCGGAATAAGTCAGGAGATTACGATAATGTCCAAAAAAAGTTTGTATTTTAGTCATTCCTAGATCAATTTTCGTGACACAAAAAGAGACAGAATGACAAAATTCACTTCCATAAAAAAAATATAATAACAATAAGCTGCTGTTTCCTTGCTTTAACTGAGAAATGATAGTTGAATTAACCCTTTCCTAACTGCACAAACCTGACAGAGCTATGGAGGGACACGGGTAGTAGTATCAGTAGTCACCTATTCACGTAGAAAGAGTGGGAGAACGGAGTTGGTTGTCACATGAATAGGTTGTCACTCTCATAGACATATAATTAGTAGACGCGCAGTCTGACTCCGATGCTATCGAACACTTAGCATCTGAGCTAGTCCGGTAAGATTTAAGCTAGTCCGGAGCGTTCTACTGGTTATTTTCCTATACCCGTTAGCATTAGCAAAAAACGCAAGTTATGAAAGATCCAGAGAGTGTCAGCTGGTACAAACCTACAGACCACATTTAGCAGAGGTCAGAGCCTTGTTACAATTATTGTTGAGTTTACAAACCGCTTAGTTTTTTGTTGTAGGTAAAATGTGTGTAAAAAACTGCTAACGGCTAACAAACTTATGCATCTTTTAAGACTCCAGTGATCACCAAACGTCCGCTTTTACATGTACTAGTGAGAATAGCAGACAAATTACATAAATAACACCAAACACAGTTATAGCTTCACTTCTCTGTGGAGGAGCGTCTGTCGCATCGGCAAGTGATGAAGCATTTACAGTCTAAGAATATAGTAGTTTGAGAAATATAATTTCACATCTCCAAAGTTGTTTAAAGAAACTTCATAAGACATAAATCAGTCCATTTTGCTAATGGTTTTGCTGTTAATCGCGTGGTTAAGCTCGTTTTATCCATAAAAGTGCAGCTCCTGCCATTGACTTCAATTGATTTGCGTCATCATCTCTACCGGAGGAACAGCGCTGTGCAGGAACAGTCGTTTATGTGACAGTTTAAAGGCTCGTGCAGACAGGATGCGATGAGCGTAAATGTCTGGGCATAAAGAGGGACGGTGCTGTGCGGTTCGCCTGCTCTGCTTTTGGCACGTTGCCCGTCCCGCTGCGCTCCACAGCCGACCGCAGAGCACGGATCACATGGACTCCAGAGTCGACACGAAACACATCTGGACTCAAGTGAAGTCACAACACGCTCCTCAAACACATCTCTGAACTACACAAATGATGTTCCAGCCGTGAACAAACTCATCATCGTAACTACGAGCTCAAAGAGTCAAATCCTCACCTGGAGAAACGTCCGAGCGTCAGGTCAGCTTCCCTGCATGATCCAAACTGTCTCAAGTTTTATAAAAGAGCTTCTGTGCTGTTGCCTGTGAATGCTGCCATGTGATATCATCCATAAACGGTGTGTTTGAGAGAAAAGCACGCTTACAGCGCACGTCCATAGGAGCGCACACTGTAAAAAAAAAAGCTTGCAAAAAAAAATCTGCGACACGAGCCGTGAAAAGTGAACCGCGATAAGCGAGCACTGTATAGTAAAAAGTACATTTTCAGCAAAAAATGCTTATAACCATTGACTTTACAAAGAGGGAGTCAGAGACTGTTTTTTTTCTGAGCTGACCACTGCTAACAGCAGGAAAAGAGCTGGACATACACGAAGCTTTGCGCAGATGCATAACTGTGATCAAAGATCTGAACACCGAGCGGTGCGTGTGCTCAAATATGAGCACTATGTGCGCGGAGCTTCTGTTTGCGTAACCACTTTTACAAAAAAATTGCTTCAGGATTAGTTCAAATACTGAATTTGGATAAAACAACTGTGTCACTATGGCAACCACGCTACCGATGAAACGACCTCAACAATGTCAATCTGAGACCAGAAGACATTAGATGCATAACCTCTTATGATGAAGTGTGCGATAAATAAAACATCGCTATAATATTGAAGCATTCAAACTAAATTAACAACAGTGTGTTGAAGCCTCACAGTATTAGTGTTGCTCACCCTGTCCTCAGAAGACCTCCACACACCTCACATGTTCAGCAGAAACAGTGGATCAGACGTTTTTTGGACTGTAACACACACACACGAGGAGGAGGAGGGCTTTTGCAGCACCACAAACCTGATCCACAGTCTCAGCATCGGTCCTGGCTCTTAGTCCAAATCCTCTTATCCTCCAAAAAGTGTCGACAAAGGGCAGCCACATGCACTCACCCTAATTAACCCCCGTTTTGCCGTCTTCAGGCTGCAAACATGAGTCCACATAATGAAGCTAACTGTTCTCAAGGGTACACCACCTGCTTGTGCTGCTTGGAACGGGTCACACTATTATCTGACTCTTTCACAAATCTGAAGCTTATTTTTTCTCTTTTTAACCCATCTCAATCCAACCTGTTTAGTAAAAGTGTCTACTCAAATACCCCAAAGAACCAACTCTTTTTGAAAAATAATCTAGACTGCAAATGTGGGATTTTGCGTTTTTCTTTCAGTCATTTCACTCTGAGACAAACACAACTAAACCAGAGAAACTGAGGACAGAAGAGACATAAATGATGCAGAGACTTGTTTGTTGATTTTAAAGGTTTAAAATGATGCGTTTTATTACATACGACTCTCCTTCATGGACAAATGAGTCAAATAAAGACACAAACTTAGACGTTAAATGTCAAGTTACTCTGTTATTATGAGAACACGGTCAGATTTGAATAATCACAACTACAACCTGACGCTATGAAACAAAATCTGAATATCTCAAGTTTGCGAGTCCAAGACAACAGTAGTGCCCATCATCACATTGCTAATTATAATGCAGTGAGTTTAGAAAACCCTTTTTATGACGCGCTTCACATTTAGCATTATTCCTTTACTTCACACCTGGTCGTGGAAGCTATAGCTGCCCTAGGTCAGGACTCAGAAGTGAGACATTTGTCCCATCGGCCCGCACTGACCACCACTAACCATTCACACTCACACCAGATCCAGATCACGCAATGTGGGTGAAGTGTCTTGCCTAGTAAGGACACAATCAGTGCGTTACAGGGAAATCAGACTATGCTAGAAAACCGGACTCTTTTGGTTTTCCCCTCCAACCAGTTGGACCAGTTTTGTTCATGTTTACATGTAAGAGAGTAAACCGATTACCCTGGAGAGACATGTTCTGCTGTGTTAGATTCAGTACTTCATAATTCAGACTGCATAGTGTTGATTTACCTACAGTTGTTTGCTGTTAGTAAGTGTTTGTAATATTGTGTGTAAAAATTACACACTGATCTTTCTGGGACTTCTTAAACATCTAGGTCTGTGTTTGAAGGATGTAGTTAAATATGTGACAGTGTGTTCCACATTGTGCTGGGCGTTTTTCTGTTCTGTTCTGTAAAAATGTTAACTTTATTGCTGGAATGTGGAGTGGGCAGGGGTTGTGAGCATGCTCAGTTACATTTGTCCAGCTGCAGACCGATAGTCTGTTTACATATCGACTGAAATCAGATTACAATCGATCGGGACCACGTGCGCCAACTGGTTTTCCGAAAACCAATTTACAGCTCCTCAACAGGTCTGCCCGGGTTTACATGCACTTTGGAAAACTGGTTTAAATCAGCCTGGGCTAGTTATCCGGTTTTCCTGGCCTCCATGTAAACGCCCTGAATGATAATTTCTCCTCTATTCGTCCCACTGTGGCACCTGAGGCTCCAGAGAGTCAAACTCTCTCCTCCCTCTTTTTGATTTCTCTTTCTCCTCCCTCTATCTCTCTCTTTCTCTGTCTCTCTCCTTGCTCTTGCCCACACTTCCTGACTCTCTCTTGTCTCTCTATTGCTTTTCTCATTCTCTCCTTCCTCTCTTTCTTTCTCCTCCCTCTACCTTTCTCTTTCCCTCACTCTGTCTCTCTTACCTCACTTTCCTTTCTGTCTCTAACTCTTCTCTGACACTCTCGCTATCCCTCTCTCTTTCTCTCTCTCCTCTTACCCCCTCTCTGTGTCTCTCTCTATCCATCTCTCTCACTCTTTATTTCTCTTTCAGTCTGTCTTTCTACCTCTCCTCTCACTCTCTTCTCTGTCTCTCTCTTGTTGTCTCTCCATATGCTCTCTTACCTCCCACTCTCTCGTTCTCTCTCTCTCTCTCTCTTTCTGCACTTTTCACATTGAACTACGCTTCATCTTTCCTTTTTTCCCCCCCACACTCTTTCTTCATAAACCAAACACCGTGACCTTCAGATCCACCATGTTGCCCTTGGAGCTGCACTCAACACTCGACGACAGACGTGGTAGTTTGTCTTACATCCTCTTAGTCGAAGGCGCTGATGCTTCGGGCGAGTGAATCAGCGGATCAAGACCGCACCGTAAGCCAGCCGACGTTGAAGGAAACGAAGCGATTACATAAGCAAGCTTCTCCGGAATCAAAGGCTGACAGGTGTAAGAACCTTAAGGTAATATTGGAACTTATTTGAAGGGCGGTGCTGTATGTGCGGCTGGTAAATAGTGTATTAGCAGGGCTTGGGTGTCAGGAGAGACTGCAGAGTTAGTCGGAAGGAGAAATAGTGTATATTTGATGTTTATAAAAGCACTAATTGATTTTATTCTACACTGTAAAAAGAAATGACATAGTTTGACTTAAAATCCAACTCCAATTTCTGTCTGTAAGTTATTCTCTTGCTCCTCTACCCCTTTTTTTCTCCTATGCTCTCTCTGCCTTCCCTCTCTTTTTCTCTTTTATCTTAAGCTGAGCTTACACTGTGCAAATTTTGAAACAATTTTGCCACGAATTTTTGTCGCACGACAGGTTCAAGACCGTAGCAAAATTTGGCTCCTCCGTACGAATCATTCGTGCAGTGTCTGTGGGGCTACGAGCTGCCGATAACCTGCTCACGACGAACGCACGACAGCTGATCGTAGCATCGCAGCAACATCAAACATGTTGTGCTAGCAAACACGCTGTTTGCTAGCACAGAGGTGTACAGAGAAAAAACAGGAACACCGGAACAAACCTCCGTGAATAGGGCCAACTGCACGGAGGCTCTGAACAAATCCCCACGCACACAAAGTCATAAGTGCAACACACTTTAACCCTATCCTACCTAAGCCTTTTTTGAATACTGATTTTCGAAAAATGTATATCCATTTATTAAATTGGCCTAATTCAGCAACCCCAAGGTGTATTTGAAAGCTTTTTGTACCACTGTAAAGTGCTCATTCAGCAGAATAATTTGATATGTCATTTATCCATGTATGTGTTACTGATAAAGAGATAATTAAGATGAAACACAGCAAAAATTATGATTTTTTTGTCTCGCCTAAAAAAAAACATGTTTTATGATGAATAACTCTTTGGAATGTTGATAACATTGCCTTTTACTTCATAAAATGGAAATACAACATGTGAACATGATCTCTGCAAAGTTTGAAAGTGATTAGATGAAGCAGATCAAAAATAGAGAGATTTTAGTACAGAAAATTTAGGCGTTTTCCATTTTGGCACCATTTGGCACCATTTGGCACACATAGTGCCATTTGCATTTCTGTCATGTAAAAGTTATATAATTCATTTTTATATCACTAATGGTGTTTAGTAGATCTAAAGAAAATATTTTTTGACATTTTTGATTTTTTTTTTTTTTTGCAGTAATGTAAATATATGTTTATGAAAATGAAATATGAAAAGTATAACAGACAAAAAAAACGAAAAAAAAAAAAAAAGCTGCACAATAAACTTCTACAATAATATAATCTAACAAATTATAATAAAGTTATTTCTCTACTGCTACACCACAGACTGAGAAGTGAATGAACAATGCAATTGTTACTTATTTATTATTGTTGTAAATAAATTATTTTTATTATTATTAGTAGCAGTATTAGTAGTAGTATTAGTAGTAGTAGTAGTAGTAGTAGTAGTAGTAGTAGTAGTAGTAGTAGTAGTAGTAGTAGTAGTAGTAGATAATGGGCCTTTGCTGTTTTGTTTACATTACGTACCTTTCTGACGTAGTCACTTTCGCGGTTTGGGGGAATCAAAGATCGTCATTTTCATATGAGGAGCCACATGCACAAACCATGGTGATCATTATCCTCCTCAATCACTTTTCGTGCTTTTTCCACCGTGACTCGTTTCTTCTGCACCCGTTTAGACATGTTTTGTCGTTAGCAACCACGGAGAAGTAGAATAATTTATCTTGCCGTGTGCGCTCTTAGCGCCGCGCGCGTCATATGCTCTTTACGCACAAAGGATCTTTGTTTTTACGCTTGGAATCTCCTCTCCCAGCGGATTGGCCAATATACATGATTGACCCCTCTTTGGAATCCGGAAAGCCAATAGAATAAGTCTATAACTTGCAATACAAGATTGACAACACTGTCAGCCAACCAGAGGGCGGTAAACGAAGACATGCAAAAGTGATGGTCATCACCACTGTTGCAGCGTAAGACGTCCCTAGGAACTAAAAAATACAGGAATTATCAAACGACTGTTTTGAGTGATGCACAAGAGCCGGGCGCAACAGAAAATAGCTTTTGATTATCAATGGAATAAACTTTTCACGGCAAGACGACCAAGGTAAGACAAATTTTACTAATGCAGGTTTGAAAAGCAGTGTTTTGTGATCTTATGCGCTGGCTTATATCTTTGCGGTGCTTTGGTGTACAGTGCTGAGGCTTACATTTTTGGAATCTGTAGAGTTTCTGCTTTCTTTGAATGGTGGCTTGTCGCGGTATTGTAAGGTATCGCGGCTTTTAGAGCTGAAATGCCGCGAGTGGGTTCGCCAAATCTCTGTCGGAGGATTTGGTTTTGAGGTGTTTGCTTGGCTGTCATCTGAGTTGTGTTTGTGAACGGTGAAAATGAGTCTAGATAGCCTTGTAGCCACAGCGGTGCTGTTTAATTTGGTGTGCCACATTAATGGATTTTTGGTGACTGGTGTCTTAGCTGATGTCCGCCGTATGTGTCGTCACAGAGTCGCCTGATCAGGCGGGGCTCGTAGTATAGGGTTAACAAGCAGGGATAACAGTTTTGTTATGTTTTTGGTGTTCAAACACACTGTATTCAGAATAAGAAGATAGCAATGCGCTTCTACCGTGTCAGACCATTTAGCACACAGCCAAAATATGAAGCTACACGGCAGCATCCAGACAACTCAGCCACTTTCACAAAGAATATAGCGTATCGGTGTACAATAATGAAACAAACAATCATAACACCATGTGCAGGCGCTGCGCACAACTCTTAACAACACGCGCCAGGTTTTCTCCACATAGCCTATCAAGCCACACACGCAACACGGGCACATACGGCAGTCAGACGGCAGTCAGACGCTCGTAAATCAGATTTACCTACAAGCTCTTACCTTCCTTATTCAAAGACTGAAGTAATACACCGTCTTCATGTGCGCTGTCCTTTGTTTCGTTTCCAAAAAAGTTTATTTAGTCTAAAACACAGCTGAAACTGAAAGTCCATCAGGCCAGGAGGTCTGAGGTTTAGTGAATGAAAACACAAGATACATTTCGGCTTCACACTCTCATTCAGCTCAAAATATTAAAACAACTCGTCGCTTTCTGTTGACGGTACAACTGGACAAAACAGTGGCGGAGTGAACGTACGGTACATGACGTGATCAGGGGAAAAAAGCTAAGCTCTGAATGAGAGCGGCTGGTGATGACGTTATCCCAGCGCTGCTGCGCACAAACTTCACTGGCTCAGATCTCTCGCACAGTCTGAGCGGTTGAACGTA